>VYZM01005835.1:89825-150263 GCA_013398915.1 Dromas ardeola
TCGCCCCCCGTTTTCACACCTCCTCATCCCCTCTCCAACCTCTTTGCCCTCAAAATCTTCCTTATTTGCATCCTTTTTTGGGGAGGTGACCAGCATCTGTGCCAAATGGGCTCTAAAAAGTCACCACGAGTTCAAACCACACTGTTAAAAAAGCTTATATATTTTATATATTATATTATAACTATCTATTCGGAAACTTTCCGATATAACAGCCATGGGATTTCTCCAAACGGCTTTACATTGCGGTCGGTGAGTGCTTTGCATCCCCGACGAACAAAGCAAATGTTTGACTTCTCGAAGAAGGAAAAGGTCTTCCTGCCCCGGTGCAACCGGCTTCCAGCCGCTGCAAACAGGACGTTTCATTTTAGTGCCCCTTCGCTCATCAAGCAAACACAGCTCCCGTTGGGCTGGCGAAACCTTCCCCGCAAAAAGAGTCTTTTCTGCCCTGAATAAGCTGTTGGTGTCTAATTAAACTGCAAACAGAGATTCGCGTCTTCCCACAGTCCGGGTTTATAATATCCATCAGACAGGGGTGATTTTAACTTACTCCTCTAGTGTTGTGGTCTTGCCAAGCGTGGGCAAAAAAATAACAACTGTGTTGCTGCCTGCCAGGAGAGCTGGTTTTCCCTTGGGATGCACCAATGAAGAGGAAAATTGCCTTGGAAAGCTGAGCGCGTCCCTCCGGTTTGCTAAAGGATGTCCCTAAATCACATTTTTGGGACGCAGACTCCCAAATGGGTGTCAGAGGAGCACTGGGCTGGAGGAACCGCTCTCAGGGAAAGCTGCGGCTCCCCGAAAACCGGGAGAAATCCGGGTTTGAATTGCACAGCTGAGCATTGTGGAGGAGGATGCTCGGCTATTCCGCCCCTTAGGGAAGCTCGAGGGACTGAAAATCTTTTGTCCCCAACACCAGGTCAGTTGTTACAGTGAGACTGAGCTTTTTGCCGCTGGGATGGGTGAAGGAGGAGATGTATTTCAAGCAGGACCTCTGCTTTTCCAGCAGCCAGGGGCTGCCTGGGTGACCACAGAGGGGTCCAGGCCGGTCCAGGGGTCCGGCTCTTCCCGCATCTGGATGCTCCTGGACCACTCGATGGCAGCATTGCCTAAAAATGCAAGAGGAGGAATGGGCGAGCAGCCTGGCAGGGCTGGGGAAGGCTCCCTGGTGATGGCATTTCCAATTCCCACCACCCGCGCCCTTAACCGGGCTGTTTCAGGCATTGCTATAAATTTGGCAAAGGGTGAACCCCAAAGGAGGGGACACCCTGGTGGGTGGGGACAACGTTAACAGCCATCTCAACCCACCCCAGCAAATCCTTGCCCACCCCAGCAAACCCTTTCCCACTCCCTCCATCCCCGAATCGTTCCAAGCTGGTGGTATTACCCCAAGAACCGCTGAGAGGGTGCACATCCCTGCCTCCTGCCTCAGTTTCCTCCTTAGGAAAAAGAGGGCAATGCCTTTGCATGCTCCTATTGAAAAGAACCGGCTATTTTTTTCCCCCCATTCAATTCCTTGCTGCCGTGCAAGGAATTGAAATGCAGCCTGACGTCTCGAGTAAAGCAGGCTCTGGAAGGGGCATGTGCGTATCGGCATGATCAAGCTGCTGAGCGTTGGGTAGTTTGGGGAGGGGGGGGGCAGATTTCACCCAAAGGATGCGTTTTCTTTTGTTTAGAAGAGACTGCATTAAGAAGAAAAAAAAAAAAAATCAATCAATCAATCCTAGGACGGAAACCTGCGCGAGGGAGAACAGATGTATTTATTGCTCAGTAAAACCAAACAGATTATTGCAAGCTTTTGACAACTCATTAATGCTGGTGGGTCCCCGTGAAGATGCCGGTGCTACTGGGGGTGCGAAGCCACTGGGCTGTTCCAAGCAGCCCCCTCCTTCCTTTCCCCGGGGACGCTCGTATACCTTCACCTACATCGTCAGCCCTTTCAGAGCACAGAGAAAGGCTTTGTAACAGGCAGCTGGAGAAAACCTTGCCTTTTCCTGTCGTGTTTTCCAGAAGGACAGGAACCTCTTACGCTGTAGGATTCCCAGCAGAGTCCCTGAGGCCGGTGTAACATCGAGCGCGTACAAAGCGCAGTTGTCTGGGAGGAAAAACCGGCCTCGTCCCTCGGGGAACCATCAGAAATGGTGTTTTTCCAGCTTCTGAGATTTCAGCTCCTCCGTCCACCCCGGCTGGGGGTTGGGCCCTGTCTCCCCATCGCACAAAGCTGGGTACGAGCAACACCAGGAGCAGGTTGAAGATTTGCCACCTCCCCAAAATGTGGCTGAAGAGCACAACTATCCCTTGTAGGCTTCCAGCAGAAGTGTTCGCATGGCTTCTTCCTCGGGTAAAATAAGTGCAGGTGGATCAAGCTGTGCTTTAAATTTGGGGTCTGGCACCGGGGGGGGGACAGCGGCTTGCACCCAGCAAGGCAATAATGTCTTTTCCAAAAGCAGCTGGATCCAGAAGGGAACATCTGGCCCGGTGCATCCCTCAAGCAGAGCAGGGAAGCAGCTTCTCCTCGTGCTCCTGTGCACGCAGAAGAGACAGCGAGGAGCCACGCGAGCCATTTCCCACAGCACCAAGCAGCGCCAGGATGCTTAGCTATCCGTCAGCAGAAATAACGCACTTTGCCAACCTGCTCCTCCTGATTATATTATCTAAAAGCCCCAGAAACAAGCTGCCTCCTGCAAGATGAGTTGTACAGACGTACACTTCTCCAAGCTCCCCACCTTTTCCTGTGCTGTTGCCTCGGCTTTAAATTGAGCACAGCTGAGCTTGGCTTTGGGGGTTGCGTTTGGCAGGTGGTTGGTGTTTCCCAGGTTAAGGTGGTTTGTTAATTAATGAGGTTTTCTTTTCCTGCTGCCAGGTAGCTTTGTGCTGGAGCTCCTTGTGCTTTGGAGAAGCGGGGTGGATGAATGTTGTGTGGCTCCAAAGTGGTGTCTTTGCTAAGTGTAAGTTTGCTTTATGCTTTTTAGTGGGAGGAGGGTGAAGTCTCCTTGTTTGGAGTGGTCTGAAATGGGGTTTATTTCCCTGGGGAGGAAGCCTGCACAACGCAAGGGGTGCTGGGTTTTCAAGATCCTCTGTTTCGGGCAGTGCTGTGGTGGTACGAAATCTTTGCAAAGCCCTTTAGAGCAGGTTGTTCTGTTGTTGTTTTTTTTTTTTATGTTTCCTGACCTTGCAGGAGGAGTGTGTTAAATGGTTTCCTTAGAAATAAGGGCTTTTTTTGAGGCTGTTTTGGTTGATTGTATGTTCTGTAAGTCACCTCCCGCCCCAGTAAGAGCGGTGTTACGTGGTGGCCGTCAGCAATGTAACCCTTAAGCTGGTGACTAAGGGAGTGCTGTGTGTTTGCTGTATGCTGATGCCAACTTCTGTAGCTTCCTAGACCCAGGGAGCTCTTAAGTATGGATTTAAGCCCATGTGTGAGCTAAAAAGCATCTAAAACTGTTGCATTGCAGCACCCCCACTGCAATAGGGTCCTTGTGCGACTGCAGCAGCTCTGGGCTGTAGAAGCAAGAGAAGAGGGTGGAGAAACTGGGGGGTTTCTTGCAGCTCCGCATCACTGTGGAACCCTGAGGCTGTAGGTTATGGTGGGCAAAACCCTGTGAATTATGCTCGAGACTTGTATGGCTACCAAAATCACAGCCTTAATAATGTAACGATGGGGGGATGGCCAGCAGAGAGAGCTGTGAATTTGGGGAGATGCGGTTTGCTAAGAAAACCTTTGGGGAGCTTGAGATCTACCCCAGGTTAAGTGACTTGGGATGGGGTTTTAAAATTCTGCCTTATAATTAAGTCAGCCCGGCGACACTGCTGTGACTCCGAAGCTGCCTGCAGTGGCAATGAGCTGCTGGAGTCCTCAGTCTTGGAGTGGGAGAGGAGAAAATAACTGGGATTATGGAGCGGGGGAAAAGGGGCAAGCAAAACCTATACTAGCAAAATAAAACACAGGGGGTTTGTTTGCAGCTCTACAATATGTGACACCAAGATAATCGGGGGAAGGAAAATGCTGACGCAGAAAGGGCTGACAGCAGGTTCCTGAAGGAGCCATCCCAAACTCCTAGTGATGGGTTTGATTTAGCACCTGGCTGCGAATGCTGAACTAGCCTCAGCCTGGGCACGGCTGCTGAGCAGCCCTCTCCTGGCAATTATTTGTGATTTAATCCAGCTTGTGTTAGTTTTGCTGTTTACATTAAATGCAGGTTCTCAAACAGCAACACTTGACTTAGCCCAAAGTGTTCCCTGATGAAATTTCTTTTCAATTTAGCTTCCCACCTACCTGAAAGCTGCCTCGGGGTTCATCGCAGGGGTCATTCCTCTCCATCCCCTCATTCACTTTCTGTGTTCTCCATGTCAGGTGGAAGCAGGTTCAAATCTAGGCTTAGTTTTAACTCTTATTTTAGGCTGGGCATGCCCGACCTAAGCAAATGCTTTGGGGGTGTGGGTGAATAACCCATCTTTGTGCTCTCCAGAAGCCTTTGTGGAAGTTCAAAAGCCTTTTCTCCTGCCCCAGGCAAAACGTCTTTGCTTTGAACTTCAGAGCTGGCAGCGCAGCAGTTTGGGGGTCTGCGGGGATTTGACTTCTGGCAGGATTTAGGGCGTAAAGCATTTAGCACGTACCCAGGGTAGCAGCTACCGGCCCTGCCTCAAAGGTCCTGGCTCACTTTAAGCCAAACCGCCCAACAGTCACGACTAGGATGGGGATGGGCCTGGACCAGCTGTGACCCAGCAAGAAGAGCTGGTGGAGGGGCAATTTGCTATGGAAATGGCAGTTTTGTCTCTTACTGGTGAGCTGCAGAGAGGAATCCAAAGGACCAGGAGAGGGAAGGGTTTCTCTTTGTGTCTCTCTGTTAGCTGTCTAATGAGGGGTCTGGAGCACAAGTCCTGTGAGGAGCGGCTGAGGGAGCTGGGGGTGTTCAGCCTGGAGAAGAGGAGGCTGAGGGGAGACCTTCTCACTCTCTGCAGCTCCCTGAAAGGAGGGGGGAGCCAGGGGGGGTCGGGCTCTTCTCCCAAGGAACAGGCCATGGGACAAGAGGGAACGGCCTCCAGTTGCCCCAGGGGAGGGTTAGGATGGATATTAGGAACAATTTCTTCATGGAAAGGGTTGTGAAGCCTTGGAAGAGGCTGCCCAGGGCAGTGGTGGAGTCGCCATCCCTGGAGGTGTTTAAAAGCAGGGCAGATGTGGTGCTGAGGGACGTGGGGTAGTGGGGGTTTGGGCGGTGTTGGGCTGATGGTTGGACTCGATGATCTTAAAGGTCCCTTCCAACCTAGACAATTCTATGATTCTATGAAAAAAAAAAATAATAATGCTAATGGGATCAAAAATATCCTGTGTGCAGGTTTAAGGTGTGAATGAGGTGGAGCTGGTGCTGCTTTGGTAGATGCTCAAGCGGGTAGGGACTGGCCAGCCTCCTCTCAGTCTTCTGTCCCAAATAAAGAGCAATTTCCAATGGAAAGGAGAATTGGAGCCGGTATTTGCATTGCCCTGAGTGCCAGGCTCCTCCAAGCAGGTAGTACTTCTTGCCGGCAGCTTGCTCCTTAATTTCTCCCTCCACTTTCAGAGTCTCCTGCTGCTCTTTGACGCATCTTCAGCCCGAAATCGCTGAAGCCTGGTGTAGGTGTCCTAGCAACGCTCCTGGCATTTCGAGGGGTGGCTGGTGGTAAAGGACAGCATGTAAAACCTGGCTGTGGGCACCCCAGAGCAGACCTGGCTTGGAGGTGTGTTTCAACCCTAGGGGAGATGCATTTCCTCTTCTCTCTCCCCCCAAAAAACATCTTCTGGGAACTGACAGGTTGGGGCTTGTCCCACCTCTGTGTTGTTGAACTTGAAATGTGGATTTGGCTTTGCTTCTCCGGCCGGGTGCCCCCCTGGGAAGCAGCCTGCAGTGATGGGCAAGACCCTCTTGAGTTGAAAACATGAAGGTTTTGGCTTTTGTTTCTGTCACAGGACTGACCAGCCACCGCAGCTGTGACATGGAGAGGTGAGGAGCCTTGGGTGACCAGTGCAGGAGACGAAATCAGACTCGGTGTCTTCTGACCGTGCTGTCTCTGGGCTCTTTGTGGTTGTCTTCCTCTTAGGTGCTTTCCCATGGTGTTGGATTCTGGTTGCTCTCTGTTTTGCATCTGAAAGCTGAGAACTGCAGACTTTCTGGATGATTCTGTGTTTTCTTACCTCTTCCTCCCCCTTCACCCAGATTTCCGTGCTGAGACCAACCTCAAATGCAGCACAGGGGTGGCTCCTCCAGGTTTGCTGCTCCAAGTGTGTCACCTTTTCCATGGGAGAGTGGCGTAAGGGGCCTTGAAGGACTCCTTCAGATATACATCATTAAATGGACGGGCTGAATGACGATGTGATTGATGGTGTCCAGCTCCAGGGAAGTTGTTTCCAGCTTTTCCTCAGGATTGTAAACCCTTTGGGCGGGAAAGACCCTGGAGGTTTCAAAGCTGGGCTGCTAGATGAGCTTGCTCGGGTTCGTGTCTCAGTGGTTTTGAGCATCTCCAAGGATGGCAGTTCCCCACTGCTCTGGGTCCCTGTTTGAGCACCTTCATGCTTCTGGAGCTGGGAAAATTAACAATATCCCCTTGGACTTTCCAACTTTGCAACTGAGCTACCCGCTAGCTCATCGTCATGCCCGAGGGCTGCTTCTGGGCTGGGGAATTTGCTCCGGAGCCCAGTGCCAGCCCAAAGCGCTGTGTTTTAACAGGAATCCTGCCTGCAAAGCTTCAAAGCAGGTCTCGGGGATGAAGGGCTCAGCCAGAGACCGGCAGTTCGTGTGGGGAGAGGAAAGTTGGGGAGAAAAAAGCTGCTTTTTTTTTTTTTTCCCCCCCTAGCTGGAAGTGCTAACAGCAGCAATTAGCCCAACGCCAAGGAGCTTGGGTGGCACAAGGAGCTCAGTTGAGAGTAAACGCTTGCAAATACTAAATAAAAAAGGTTCAATGCGATTTTTGTGGCTCGCTAGTAGCTTGGCTCTGATGACTCTTGTAAAGTGGGTGAATTTAACAGTGGGCTTGTAAAGTTTATTAATGCTTCATGCCTGGGGCTGGTGAGCCCTGGCAAACTTGATCCAGATGATGGCTGCAGAGGAATTTGTTTCGCAAGCACCTCTTGCGGCTCCAGTTATTGCTTGCTATGTAAAAAAAGACGGCAGTGATGCTATCTTTGTGATATTTGTGGTTACAAATGATTATCTCCTCCAGTAAAATCCGCTTTGTGAGCTCTCCCTAGCTGTCGATGAATTAATGAGCTGGGCCCTAGACCAAGCAGTAGCTAATTAAACTATTTTCAATTCCCAGAACCTCTTAATTCATCCTCTTTGCAAGGATGCAATATTAAGGGAAATTCAGATCGGCTTTTGCCAGAGGACTCGAGAGAGAGAGCTGCTTCCTCGCAGAAGGCTATTTCCATATGAAACTTCAACCTTCTGACCCCAGGGGCCAGAGAGAGCGAGCTGTGCAAATAAAAGCAGTGAGAGATGCTTTTAGCCGAGGAATACGACACACACTCTCGCGCGGCCTTTTTGTATGCAAACCATTGACTCTTGTTTTAATGGCTTTTTTTTTTAGCGTGGTTTAATTGGCTGGTATTGTTCTACCCCAAAAATAACTGCAAAAAGCCCTTCTCCCACAGCAGATCCGTTGCTCACGTGTATTTTGTCTTCAGCTCGCTTGCCCGGCTGGGATTTCTCGCTGTTATTTCATGGTGGAAATACTGAAGCTGCTGGGAAACAATCTTCCAGGAGAGAAAGTGGGACTTTTTTAATGGCGAGGTGTTAGGAAAGGGATGTTTGCTGTGTAAATCCTCAGTATTGGAGGCAACGAGGGATCTGAGGATGTGTGCGGGTAGGATGCCGACCTGAAATTAAGGCTAAACATCCTCAAAAGAGATGCTGGGGCTCAAGGAGGACCAGAGCTTTGGGTGGGTTTGTGTTGCGGAGCCTCTAACTGCAAAGGCGGCCGGGCTGGAGGTGTAGCTATCACAAATTTGGAGTGGGCTAGTAGCAAAAGGTACGCTTCGGTTGGAAAGCCCTTCTCTCTGGCTGAGCCGTAAGTGGATAAATCGCAAAGAAAACTTGCCCAAAGTGTTTTAGCACGAGCTAAACTGCATCTTGCTCTCTAGCTGCTTCCAAAAAAAAAAAAAAAAAAGGTTAATCTATTTTAGCTGTGGTTGTTCCTTTCTCTTCCCCCTCCCCAAATGCAATTTGTGCTGATGGCCATAAATAACTCCAGCCAGAAATTTGGTTGAGATTGTATAAGCACAGCTAGGGATGTGTCGGCCAAATTGAATGAGAGGTGAGCAGTCGGTTTGAGTATGAAAACTCTTGTGTTACAGCTCCAAAGTCAATAAAAGAGGGGAAGAGGGATAATTTTTGACAGTGGCTGATGGGGAGAGAGGGATTAGCGGTTGAATTGGTGACATGAAAAGGTGAGGAGCTACTGGAGGGCGGAAATGTGTCTTGAGGAGGAAAATCAGGTGGACTTTTGCTACTGGAAATTAAATTGTGGGCTTTTTCTTTCCCCCCTTTTTTTTTTTCCTCTCAAAATCACTTCTTGGAAGACGTAAGGGAACTGAGGTGGTGCTCTGAAGGCAGAAGGGTCTGGTGCGGTAAATGAATTAATTAAGGAAAAAGGTATGCTGCTCGTACCAATGTACGCTTTTTAATTAAAGGTACAAAGCAGTGCTCAGTAGCCAGGGGGGACGCGTCTGCTCCTGATGCTCTCCAGCTGCTTGTTTCTGGCGTCTACAGCCACGTGTGCCGCTGTGTCCGTGCCGCCTGCCCCAATTATTTACTGTTTTGTGCTGAAAGACGGGAGGAAACGCTTTTGGAGTATTAAAGTTTCATGCGATGGCCAAAGAAGTGCGTGATCCCCATGGTCACGGGGGATCTGGGCTGAAAAGGCTCGAGGACGGCTGGGTGGCGTGGGATGCTGCTCTTGGCACGTTCCCCGTGGGCGTTGCTGGTCTTGCCATTGCCGGCTGAGAAAAGCTTCTTTGGAGGTTACAATATAGCATGTTCCAAGTGCCAAATTTGCAGTGTTTTAGGGATTTAAAGCATACAAAGCAGCCCGGTGGCTTTTTCATGTGTTTGGTACCCAATTAAGCTGTGCTTAACCCAAGCAATGCCAGGCTGGCTATACGGCAAGGCTGACCTTACCCCCTTGGCACTGAACCACCTGAAGGAACAAATCCAGTTAAAATGGGATTTATTTGGGTACATCAGGCTGATGGGGCAAATTTTTTTTGGCAAATTAGCCAGGCTCCTTGTAGGAAAGAGTTGGTAGAATTAAGGAAAGAATACGAAACGTGTGACATGATTTTTTTTTTTTTTTTTTATTGATTTGCTGGTCCCTATTCAAGCTTCTCTGTAAAGGAGAGGCATCTCTGCAAATCCTTTTTTCTTTCCCCCCTGCTCCCTTCTTGCAGGTCGTGGGCATCTTGGAGACGGGAACTTTGGGGACCTGATCTCATCCTGGCTGTTTATCATCCTAGTGAATCCAATAACATCTAGAGTGTTGGGGGACAGAAAAAAAGGCCCCTATTCCTGGAAGCAGCCTCTCAACCAAAGCTGTGAGATGCGGGAGCCCAAAGGTTCAGATACTGTCGCTGGAGATGGACGCAGCTGTTAAATCTCCACTTCTGAGAAGCTTTTAATCTCTATTATTATTTTTTTTCCTCATGAGGGCTCTTTTGATAGGAAGGTGTTGGGTCCCTTTGAAAAGCTCGAGGCATCGCCGGCCACAACCTCTGTGCTGGTGTGTGGCAGCACCAGAGACCAAAGAGAAGATTAAAATTTCCTTTTTTTTTTTTTTTTTTTTTTGTACTTAAAAAGAAATCGCAGGTCCTGTGGTCTTGGCAGCAAGAGCTACGGCAACACAATCCCAGGCTGAGCATGAGTTTATTGATGTTTTCCCTGTAGAAAATGACCAGGGCTTGTTGGAGAGCATGTGGTGGGGAGGGTGATCTGCAGGATTTGGGGGGGGATTGTTACAGCTTTAGCAAAGCTGCACTTAATTTTATGGAATGATGGAATGGTTAGAGTTGAAAGGGACCTTAAAGATCATGTATTCGACCCCCCTGCCCTGGGCAGGGACCCCTCCCACCAGCCCAGGTTGCTCCAAGCCCCGTCCAACCTGGCCTTGAACCCCTCCAGGGATGGGGCAGCCACAGCTGCTCTGGGCAACCTGGGCCAGGGGCTCACCGCCCTCACAGCAAAGGATTTCTTCCTCACATCTCATCTAAATCTCCCCTCCTTCAGTGTAAAACCATTCCTCCTTGTCCCATGGCTCCCCTCCCTGATCCAGAGTCCCTCCCCAGCTTTCCTGGAGCCCCTTGAGGGACTGGCAGGGGCTCCAAGGTCTCCCCGGAGCCTTCTCTTCTCCAGGCTGAACCCCCCCAGCTCTCTCAGCCTGTCCTCACAGCAGAGGGGCTCCAGCCCTCCCAGCATCTCCGGGGCCTCCTCTGGCCCCGCTCCAACAGCTCCGTCTCCTTCTGCTGTTGGTGCCCCAGAGCTGGATGCAATACTCATGCTCTTCCATGTGAAGCAGGGTCAGGTCTGGAGCAAGGCAGCAGCGATTTCCAGATGCAGAATTTGTGGTGAATTTAGGGTCCTAATTGCAGGACGTGGTGCAAACTCATCCTCTCTAACGATGGTGTTTTTATTGGGAGGTTACCTCGTCTTGCAAACTCCTGCCTTTGGCATTGACAGAAGGAAAAAACTCTTGGGTTTGGCGTCAGCCCCTTCAGCCGTTGACTTGCAGCACCCAAAGAAACAGCCGCGCGCCTCCGCTGCTCTTCTGCTCGCTATAACTCCTCGTTACGGCGAGAGCACTGCGCGTCTCCAAGTGTTGGCCTTTTATTTATTAAATGAAGGCTTTATTTCGACCCGGCAACGTCTGCCAAAAGCGCTCTAAATGAAGAGCGGAGATTATCCGTAACGCAAGCAGCCCCACGCTCTCGACTGCGCGCAAATGAAATGAAGTCGGCTAAATTGGATGATTGCTCTGAGCAATTGAAACCCGAATACATCTTGCTGGGGTTGCCTCTCTCCTTTCCTCCTCTTGGTTTTTTTGGGTGTTGACTTGCATGTTTGTATGCTCCAAGATAGGGTGTTTCCAAGTAATTAAAAGCTCACTAGGGGATGCGCCTCACCTTGGCTCATTGCTGGGATGGTGGATGGGGTGGAAGGGAACCAGCACAGAGCTGGTGGGAGGATGCGGAGTCTCCTGGCCTTGCTGTAAGGGAAAGTTAGGGATAATTTTGGGGGGATTTGTTGGCATCTGGGCTCCATGCAAATCTCCGGATCCGTGCACGTCTTCCCTGAACAGTTTGCAGCTCGATTCCTAGAAATCCAGCGATTGCACCGCCTGGTTTGAGAGTAGCTACCATTGCTTGAGATGAGTAGAAATGTTTTGGACATTAAGCCAGACGGGGTTTGGACATTTGCCGGACAGGAGCGTGCTGGCCCTGAATTCCCATAGAAAACTCCTGGGTTAGTTACGGCTTCCTGCAGCGTGATTGGGTTGGGTTATTTTAGGTATGCCAAAAAAAACAGGGTTATAAATAGTTGACTGGTGCAGCTCGAGCCTGGGATTCCCTCCTTAAAAGCATTTCCTGAGGGCGTTTGAGAAAATGCCAAATTTTAAATGTATTGGGTGTTGTCAGACAAGCGCTGTTGTTTTCCGGCGGGTCATGCTTTGATGTGCTTTGCTTTTAAAAAGAGAAGGTGCTTGTTGGTTTTTGATTTTTTTTTTTTATTTTTTTTTTTTTTCTTCCCCGAAGGGAAGTGGTGTCCAGACACCGTCCTTGGAGATGCTGGCTGTGGGGTGGGGGACAGCAGAGATACTTGTGTCCTGGTTTGAGGGCCAAAACCATGACAACCTGTAAGTGAGTTTGCATTTTCCACCTAATTTCTTCTAGGGTTGTAACGAGCCCAAGAAATGAGACTGTGTCACGGGTGGAAGCTTGTGGCCAGCACAGATGAGAGAAAAATGGCTTTAAGCCACAAATTTGCTGTTCTGGGAGGGAGGAAGTAAAATAAATGTTGTGCTCTGGAAATCTTTATGGCTTGCGTGTGACTTTACGCCCCGTCATCGCAAAATTGTGTGGAGGAAACACTGCGGTGGCTCATACGCTGCTGCGTCAGGGCAGGGTGATGGCGAAGGGGACCTGCCAGCACTTCGGAGCCACCCCCGGAGCGCCCGGCCTTTCCTCCTCTTCCTCAGCGTGAGCTGCCGGAGGAAGGGCTCGATTAGATAATTGTATCATGAGCAGCTCCAACAACTGTCAGGATGGATAAAGCTCCTGAAGGCAAGAGATAGAAAAGACCTTAATTATTTCCATGGTTTTCGAGCCTGGGAAAGGCTACTGGAGTGGGTGCGGATCGAAGGGGAGGCGGAAATGGCCGGAGGAGGGAGGCGGTGGGGGGGTTATAGGCAGACACAGTCATCTTTTTATGTTTCCCACTTAAATTTTGACTTCTGAGGAAGCGCAGGTGGCGGATATTGTATTGATATTCGGATCCCTCAGTGCCCGCTGGGGTTTTGGGCCAGCGGAGCTGCTCTGTCCTTGGCCAAAGCTGCCTTTTATTTCCTTTGTAGGAAACAGAGCCTGCGGCTGCTGGTTTTCCTGCAGCAGATGAGTCATTTGTGCAATGAGTTCGAGCTGAGGCCAGGTAAACTATCATTGTAAAGGGAATCGGCTGCTGGACTGCACCTGCTCAGGATTGGGCAGGGATACTAGAATTAATGCCAATCCTTATTTTTCTTTTGGAAAAGAAGTTGGGTTTTTTTGTCATGCCAGGCATCTCATACACAGCCGCCCTCGCAGCTGCGCAGTGCTGAGCTCGGCGGCTGTGTTTTGTCCGACAAGGCTTGATTAGCGCTGACATAGATGACTTGCAGCTCTAATTTTTCTTAGTAGCTGGAGTTTTCATCCAGCTGGTCATTAACGGCAATTAATACTTGTCCTGGGTACCTTTGATGGCATTCCCCCACAGATAAACCTCTATTTAATGCTAAACAGTATTTTTCTCTCTAGAACCCACTTTTCTTCTTATTGGGGACTTAATCTCTGGCAATATGGCTAAACATATGTTCGGTGTGTTTGTCCAGAGGCTTATCGGGATTTGATGTCTCTTGGCTAGAAGAGATTTATAAAACTAGAGGTTTATAAAACCTTCAGTGCTTTTATTATTTAAAAGCCCAGATAGAGGAGGCGGCTCTTAGTGTGGGCGCTATCAGTCCGTACTGGGTTGCAATGGGGAACGCTGGTGGAAAGGCTGCTTGGGCAACTTGTTTTGTGTTCGGCACTTCTGCCTCAGATGGTAAGTGTTTCTGAAGCTCTGACTGCATGTTTAGCCCATATTTTCCCGGCTGCGTGAGGTCTGTACTTGCGTCGATCAAGCGAGCACCGCCGACTGCCGCGGGGACACAGAGCAGAGGAGCCTACTGCTAAAGCAGCTGGTGCTGTTGTTTCGGGGTGTAAGAGGAGGGGAAAAGAAGTCAAAGAAATCAAATGTAGTTTAATATTTTGGGGCTGAAATTCAGGTCTGGGTGATACTCAAGTGTTAAGGGGAGGAGTAAGGCTGGAAGGTGGCTCCACCTGAATGAAGTTTTGGGCCCCTCATTCCAAGAAGGACCTTGAGGTGCTGGAGCGTGTCCGGAGAAGGGCAACGGAGCTGGTGAGGGGTCTCTGGAACAGGAGTCCTGTGAGGAGCGGCTGAGGGAGCTGGGGGTGTTCAGCCTGGCGAAGAGGAGGCTGAGGGGAGACCTTCTCGCTCTCTGCAGCTCCCTGAAAGGAGGGGGGAGCCAGGGGGGGTCGGGCTCTTCTCCCAAGGAACAGGCCATGGGACAAGAGGGAACGGCCTCCAGTTGCCCCAGGGGAGGTTTAGGATGGATATTAGGAGAAACTTCTTCACGGAAAGGGTTGTGAAGCCTTGGAAGAGGCTGCCCAGGGCAGTGGTGGAGTCGCCATCCCTGGAGGTGTTTAAAAGCAGGGCAGACGTGGTGCTGAGGGACGTGGGGTAGTGGGGGTTTGGGCAGTGCTGGGGTGATGGTTGGGCTTGATGATCTTAAAAGTCCATTCCATCCTCAGTGATTCTACGATTCCTGCTCCTTATCCTTTAGTTGTAGAAGGGTTTGGGGGCAGCAGGACTGTTGTCAATAAGATAAATAGCACTTTTTTTTTTTTTTGAGCCTGATCTCATTGCTTGTGCATTATCGTCTAGTAAGGACTCTCTGAGCCCACCCAACCACCTCCGCAGAGGGGAGCGGAGGCTGAGCACTTCTCTCCTGCGTGATCTTCAACCACAGAACCGGTGCCCTTGGAGACCGCAGGTAGCAAGCAGCTGAATTAAACTTATTGCTGCTGCATGCAAAAATACTTTTAGAACAGCAAATTGGTGTAATCTGGGAGGCTTTTCCCTCCCTGGAGCCGGGGCAGGACAGAGGCTGCAGGAAGGTGACTTTCAAGGGAGTATGACTATTTTTAGCAATAAGCTATTCAGTCCGAATTTCCTCATGCTTGGCCTGAAAACATCTTGTAGCATGACTGACACATCTGAGGAAGCAGCGACTGAGGGATTAAAGAAATTTTATGCGTTTACTGCAGAGAAATTGGATCTGACTGTTAACCTACGCTCGGTGCATGGGTGCTGGGCATCTGTGGGTTCATGTACTTTCTGCTCTCCCCAGGATGTGTGCGGTGGTAACACAAAGTAGTTTATCTGGGGCTTGGGTACGCACAAATGTGCCTTTTGGTGTCCCCTCAGAGCCTCCCATTTATTTCAGGGACTCCAAAACTTACGTGAGCAGCACTAAATAGGAGTTAAAAGGCAGATGATCCTTTATTGCATTGTTGTTTTTTTTTCTACTGCTCTGCTGTCTCTGAGCAGGTTTTGGTCTATGACCACCAGCAAAAGCAACATTTTGGAGGTGGAATAAATCTTATGCGTTTATCTGGCCAACAGAGATTTTCTGATTTCCCCTAATTTAGTTTTCTTTATGCTCTCACAGATGTTAGGACGCGTTTCTGGCTGTAAGTCTCTTTTTCTTGTCAGGATACCAAATGAGTGGATCCTGCTGTGACTTGGTGCGAAGAGGAGCTGGTGGGAGCTGGTATCACCTGGCTTTGTGCTGGCTCTTAACAACGTGTACAGAGAGAAACAGCGACTTTGGCAGAACAGCATCACACCAAGATTATGATCTTGAGACAAGGTGGTGGCCAGTAAGGCCCATAGATCCATGGCATGTAGAGATTATGTGTAAAATCTAGCTTATTTGATTCATAAACATTTCACACTTGCAACTTGTACCGAAATATATCTGTCCTACTCCTGGCCAGGATTGGTTTCTACCGTGAGATGATGGCTTTTTTCTCGCTGGTGTGGTGGAGCAGAGTGTTTAATGCTGCAGTTGTGGAGGGTTAAGGTTGCTTTCTGTGCTGCTTGGACTGAAATTTAGCTTTTGGCTCTTTAGGATGACTTAGCAAAGGGACAGGCTTTTTCCCTGTTAGCCGTACTTGCTTGTAGTGGCTTCAGATGCTCCTTCAAGGTGTGTTAAAGGATCTCCTGCTGGCTCAAAGGGAGCTGAAGCTGGGAGGATTCTGTAGCGGGAGGCGATGGGCTCTTTTACACTTGTCTTGTGATTCGCTGAGGTATAAAAGCTTTTAAATCCACCTAAAGAATACGTTTTTGGGTGAGGATAGACAGCAATGGGTTGTTTTCAGCCATTGCATGGTTCTAATTCTGCGCCAAAGCTCTGTAAGGATTAATATCCAGTTCAGATCCGTTTCTCCCTGCGCTCCATCCTTATGGCTGAGTCGTCGTTGTCATCATCGCCACATCCAAGACATAAGGCTCAGCTCCAGAAGGTGCAAAAGACCTAAAAAGACTTTTTAAAAGCTGTTGAAGCAGCATGTCTGCTTCTAGGTCTCAAGTGCTTAGGAAATAGCTACGCCTGGAAGACTTTTGGGTAGAGGGAAGTGATAAAGCAGAGCTGCGTTATTACAGGAACGTAACTGAATTGTCTCCGTAGTTATAGCCCACGGAGCTGTGCGTCACCTCTGTGGAACGTACCGCGTCCTCGAGACCCTGCAGAGGAAAACCCAGCCCTGAAGCCCTGGCTGTGCAGAAGACCTTTAAATGGGCGAAGCACTGGGCTCTGCTCAACCCAACCTCCTGCTCCGGCACGTGGCTTTTCAAGAGGGAAAAGGCCAATTTTTGTGTTTCTATTTGAGGTGATCCACCAGTGAGGACAAATTTTTCTGGGTATGTGATTTTTGTAGTGATGTGTAGTGATTTTTTTAAACTTCTATAGGTTCTTGCTGTCCCTATATAGCATCCTCTGCCATCAGGGGTGGCTTTGGGCAGCAAGTCCTTATTGCTAGTGCTGGGCACTAATACTGAGGGCCCGTGATGTACTCAGGAGGGTATTTTTCAGGTCCTTAATTACTTGAAGGCCTGGGAATGAGAGCAGGGTCGTACGGCTGGGCTGAGCAATGCTTAATTATCATCAGGGCTGAAATCAAGCTTGTGCAGTTGGGGAAAAACCAGAAGTTGCTCTGGTATTTGAGCCAGAGGCTCAAAATTGAGGGGTTTTATTGCATTAGAGACTTTAGATTTCTCTGTTGCTGTAGGATGGAGTGTGTGGGTCCAGGGTTGGTTGTGTGTTGATGGGAAAGAGTTTGGAAAGAGCCTGTACGTCTCCTTACAAGCCATGGCCTTGATAAATTTTCTCCAGTTCCCAGGCGATGTGTTAGTGGTTTAACCGAGTATCTGAGTTGCAAAATCTCTCTGTGATGCTCTGACCTACTGCAGAAAGATGCAGCTCCTTCTGTGATGCTGGTTGATTTCGGATCCATCCTACCCATCGTGCCGAGGCGGTCGATCCTGCTGTGGAGTTCTCGCTGGAAAATGCCAAGCAAATTGCACGAGGAACATTTGGGGATGAAATTACGGCTGGTTGATGGCAGTGGCTCCCATTCTGGGCGAATCGTAACAAGCTTGGGGATTTCGAAGAAGTTTTTGATTTTAAAAAAGAAAATATGCACAACCAAGGGGGGAGGGGGAAAAAAAACCCAAAGAAACTAGGAAAATATATGCTCAGAACAATTTCTGGCTGATTGAACCCATCTGACCTCTCTTGAGAATGGAGGGGGAAGGTTGTTTTTCCCCTAAACTGGAGCCCAAGCTGCTGGATAATTTCTGCAGCCCCGTGGCTTTATTATTTAGCATATTTAGCCAGGTATCTCACAACAAGGGTTTAAATATACACGGAAGAGATTAAATCTTAGCACCGGCATGAGAAATGGGCATAAGAGGGAAAATTGCAGCATCTCCATCCACATTTCCCAGATGGAGACATAGGTCCGGACCCGACACAGACCATGGGGTCGAGGTACAGAGAGGTTATTTTTAGTTTTTATGTATTTTTAGTGTTGAGAACCCACATAATGAGTTTGTTATTTGCTGTGAGTTAATTAGCAGGGCTTTTTAATGGAGAGCACTGCGGTGACTCAGTGTTTTGGAAAGAGTCTTTGGGGGCTGTGGCTTCCCAGTGGGTTTTACCCAGCGCCGCAGGGAGCACAGCTTGCATAGAAAATGGAATCAAATTCCCGTTTTCCTGAGTTTTATGAACTAATAAATAATCTTTTTTTTAAAAAAAAAAAAAAAGCTGGGAAAAGGCAAAGCTGCCAACTATGAGCTACAACTTCATCTGCATTTTGCAATTATAACTTCTCTGCTGGCAAAACCTGATTTCTTGGGGCTATAAGCCCGACAATTTCTGTACCCTTTGGCACGTACTAGCCCAAATTATAAGTGATATTTTGCCGAAGCAGTAGCTGTCAGGTGTCCCACCGTGTCTGTGGGGAGTGGTTTTTAACCCAAGTGAGCTCTGTGCGTCTGCATCCTCCAGCACTGAGGCTCAGCAGAGCAAGTGTGGCTTAGATGAATGGACAGTGGGGTGGGTTGAAAACTGGTTGAAAAATAGAGCTCAGAGGGTTGTGATCAGGGGCACAGAGTCTAGTTGGAGGTCAGTGATGAGTGGTGTTCCCCAGGGGTCAGTAGTGGGTCCAGTCCTCTTCAATATATTCATCAATGACCTGGATGAAGAGCGTCCCCTCAGCACATTTGCTGGTGACACAAAGCTGGGGGGGTGGCTGACACACCAGAAGGCTGTGCCGTCATCCAGAGAGACCTGGACAGGCTGGAGAGTTGGGCGGAGAGAAACCTTATGAAATTCAACAAGGGCAAGTGTAGGGTGCTGCACCTGGGGAGGAATAACCCCCTGCACCAGGACAGGTTGGGGCTGACCTGCTGGGGAGCAGCTCTGTGGAAGGAGACCTGGGAGTCCTGGGGGACAACAGGATGCCCATGAGCCAGCGATGGGCCCTGGTGGCCAAGAAGGCCAATGGCATCCTGGGGGGCATCAAGAAGAGTGTGGCCAGCAGGTGGAGGGAGGTCATCCTCCCCCTCTGCTCTGCCCTGGGGAGGCCCCAGCTGGAGCACTGGGTCCAGTTCTGGGCTCCCCGGTTCCAGAAGGACAGGGAACTGCTGGAGAGGGGACAGCAAAGGGCCACCAAGATGATGATGGGACTGGAACATCTTTCTGATGAAGAAAGGCTGAGGGATTTGGGTCTCTTCAGTCTGGAAAAAAGACGACTGAGGGGGGATCTTATCAATGCTTATGAATACTCCAAGGGGGGGTGTCAGGAGGATGGGGCCAGGCTCTTTTCAGTGGTGCCCAGGGACAGGACAAGGGTAACGGGCACAAACTTGACCATGGGAAGTTCCATCTCAATGTGAGGAGGAACTTCTTTCCTGTGAGGGTGTCAGAGCCCTGGCACAGGCTGCCCAGAGAGGTGGGGGAGTCTCCGTCTCTGGAGACATCCCAAACCCACCTGGACGCGTTCCTGTGCCACCTGCTCTGAGTGACCCTGCTCTGGCAGGGGCTGGGACTGGATGATCTCCAGGGGTCCCTTCCAACCCTGTGATTCTGTGAAGTGGCCAGAAAAGAGGCACCAAAACAGTTAAAAAATGAGGGAATAGAGGTGGGGGGAAACAGAAGTGACCGTGGTGAACGGTGCCTTTAGGAGCTGCAAGGAAGGAGGCAGAAACTCTGGGCATATACAGACCTCGCAAATACCCAGCGGAAGGCGATGCCGTCCCACCTTCTCTAATTAAATTGCAGGGCTTGGAGCTGCGGAGGCTGGAGCATCAGTCAGTCCCAGGGGGATAATAAAGCCGGTTTGTGGAGGCCCGCTCTGTCCCGTGCTATTAGAAGTGATGCTCTGCAGACCGATGCTGACCCAGGAAGACGCTCGAGTGTAATCGAACCACAGGAGCGAGCGATTCCTCTTCTCCACGTCGCTTTTACCACCGGCGTGGGCACGGTGGCTGCAGCGTGACGCCGAGCCTGGCACCTCTGAGCCCTCCTCGTGTAATCAGAGTGTTTTACAAATCCGAAAATTGCACGTTAATGCTTTGGTTTTATTCCGGCTCATAATCTTCCAGCATTGCTTGCTTATTATCTTAACTCCTCGGAGCGATTTCTCCTCCCAGCCCCCCTGTCGCTCACTTTGTTCTTTATAGCTGCCATGCTCACGGTCAGAGCAAACCAGCTGCGCTGCGCTTTGCAGTGGTATAAATTAACATTTTTCCACTTTAATCACTGCCTGCCTGGGAGGAGAAAAAAAAACCTCAAACCACAGGCCAAGTTGTCATTTGAGTAATGCAAGGTCTTTTCATTTGCTGCTGTGTTTATTAAACAGGTTGGCTAAAAAGCTGCTGCAGGAGGGAGTAACGAAGCCGAGGGAAGCGCGTAATGTGGGATCTGCTGCTTACATATATCTTGGACTTGGTGTGCAAGACGTAGGATTTCATTTGGAAAGCGGCAGCTTGCTTTATTCATGGCCCAGGAAAGAGAAACAACTCCTGTGCGTGGCTCCAAAAGCATTAGGTGTAAGAAGTGTTTGGCTCAACTTTTTTTCCAGCAGGAAAGATGCAGAGTTGGAAAGACTTGGGAGAAGGAGGGGCTGGGACTTGCTTTTGCCCATGAGGATGGAAAAACTAGCCCTGAGAGTATATCCGAGGAGAAAAGTCATGAGAAGACAAGCCTATGTGCTTTTAAACAAGGAATTCTTCCCAGCGTGGAGTTTTGCACCAACAGGAATCACAACACCGACGGGCAAAAGTGGTCAATTAAAGCCTTAGAAATCCCACATCAAAGCTTGCAAATGGGGTTAAGATTAGCACAAATACTTGCTAATGAAGTCGCAGGGATGAGTAAAACTTTTGCCTTCTGCAGGTCTGGTATGACAGGGAGTGAAACCAAACTCCCCATCAGCAAAAGGGACACGATGTGGTCTGACAGCCTGAAGCCGCGGCAAGGGAGGAGGAAGTTTGTCATTTAAACCCATTTTACTGTTCAGCTGCAAAACTTTTTCCCATGTAGGACGTTCGGCGCGCAGATGAGAGCGGCAGCAGCACTGCTTTTCATGGAATTAAGTGTTAAATTAGTGTGCAGGACCCTATTTTGGGTGCTCTTGTGTCCCTCTGAAGAAGGATGGACCGAGGCTGCGGTGGGCGGCCGTTTCCCCGGCTCCCAGGATGGGATGGATCCACGTGGGCAGCCCTGAGCCTGCCTGGGCTGAAGTGCTAAACTTGAAATTAGCACTTCCCAGTCCTAACTTGGCTCTGGGGAGTTGCAGCAGGATCCTGTGAAAAGCCTCGCTAATTAATTGATGCAACGGGCATCATTAAGGCAGTGAACCCAGGCACTGAAGCAGCAAACACTGGCTGCTCCCGCAGCTGCAAACAGGCCCTTCCTATCCTATTTACGTGAATTTTGGGGCTGTTGAGGAGGTTTTTTTGGCTCACCCAGTCCTGGGTGCAGCTAAGGGAGACCCCAGGCTGCCCAGTTTGGGTGAAGGTTTGGAGCTGGGACCCAGTATAGAGCACGCACTGTGCAGCAGCCACTTCTGTCTAGCAGCTTAGCAAAATCCATGCATAGAGCTCCACCAGGCCCCAGGTTTAGTTACTTGTCCATGAAATCTAGAGCCCAAAAGCTCCCCAAAGCCCTTTTTGCCTCTCTGGCAGCTTGCACAGGGCTCATCTCTGCTGGTGCATGGGGGCAGCTGGGTTCCCCTCCTTAGCCCAAAGCACCAACAAACCCTGCTTGGGGTCCTCCCCGTGCTTCTGGGGGGAAAAATTTCACCTGTGAAGGTACAGCTGGCAAAGATGAGTGGCAGTTGGGTGCCTGGGCTTGTCAAGCTCGCTCTGCCAGTGATTTGCAATTAATATGCTGGGGAGCCCCGCTTGGGGAAGAAGTAGCATCTTTATTGAAGGTGCTTGGTATGCCGGCTGCATGCAGAGCTGCCCGAAGTGCCACCGAGGGCACCTTAATAGCACAGCTTGGTCCTTCAGAGGGTTTAGAGCGTTTTCCTGCAGCCTCAGTTTTTGGTTTTACTGGATTACTACAGGAAACTTTCTGCCTGTAAAGCCTGGGGTGATTTGTGGCGTGGGAAGGGAATCCCAATCCTCTGGGTATTGGAGGGGGACAGGGCTCTGCCGGAAAATATTCCTCCAGCAGCAGCATCACCCCCTCAAAGGGCTCCAAACCCCCAAATTTTGGCTGCTGGTTGGTGTCCGGTGGTTTGACCGGTCCCTTTGGTCCCAAGCGTCAAACCCCGGCTGAGTCATTTCTTCCTGCAGTTAATGATTGCATGGCCCTGATGCTGCCAGAAGCAGTGTCCAGTTAATGATTAAAACCCGTAAATAAGGGCTTGCTCGTTGCCTGTGTGCGAAGCCACTTTATGACCTTCCCCCAGCTCCAGCGGCGTTGCCAGAGGAGAAAAAAAAAAGATTCCGGAATAACCCCCCCCCATTCCCATTGCCCTTTCCCACTCCCTCCGTCCCCCCAGAGCATCGCGCCGGAGCGACGGTAAATCCAACAAAGTTTCAAGTCCTGTTTAAATTTGGCCTGCAGAATTTATTCAATTCAATGGTAAGCTTTTTAAAAGCTCTGCCTGCTTCTCCCTCGTGTCCGGCAGGGCTTGTGCATTATCCATCCATTACAGTAATGTTAGTATAAATAAATGGATGATTTAAGGTCCTGTCTACTCATCTCTGAGTGCATCTCTCTAGATGTAAGCAGCATCCGTATGCCTTTGCGCCGCCAGAAAAGCGCTTATCCTTTATCATCTCTTTCGCAGAAAGGAAAGCATGGTATAAAATTTTTTTTTCTTGCAGGGGAAAAAAAAAAAAAAAAGTCGAATTTAAAGATCTCTGGACGTTTAGTTGAAGGGGTTTGAGCTTGCTGGGGAAAACGCTGAATTATTGCTGGTGCGTGTGGGGGTGGGAGCTGGGAGAGGGACCTGCCGCTGCTTTTGCAGATGTGCTTTTTTTTTTTTTTTTTTTTTTAAAAGGCATTTTTAAGGGGAATAAAAAAGATGGGATTTGCTGTGTCCCTGCACGAGCAATCCTCCTGGGCCAAGGGCCAAGTGACAACAAAAATCAGCGTCACAGAAAGCAGATTTCTCCTTTCTTCAGTGCATTAATATGTCGTATAGAAGTAGCTAGAGAGTTTTATTGCTGTTCCCATCCCTGCAGGCAAAAAATCTGTGTTTTTTTTTTTTTTTTTTTTAGCGATGAGTTGTATGGCATAATTAAGCGCTTGCGGAATATCGGGTGTTAATTACTGGCTGATGAGGAAGTGGGGTAGAGCCTGCGATGTGCTCGTGGGGTTCTGGCCTGATTTATTCCGGAGGGTTGGGCTTTGCCAGGGATCCAGCGCAGAAGGGGAGAGAGCCTGAAACTGCTGCTGAAACCTAGGAGGGACCAAAGTTTTACAGTGAATCGTCCTCTTAAGCGTGCCTTCAAATTAACATGGAAATTTTAGGCAACGTTGAACGTTATTTAAGCACTCGATGGTTTAAATCTGCTGCTTCGGACATCCCTGAGCTGTGTCACAGCCTGGTTTTGTAGGGAAATGCTGTTTCTCCCTTGCTCTTTTGCACACTAAGTTGACCTGTGAATTAAAGCGAAGAAAAGCGTATTATATAAATAGGTGAATGGGCAGGGGGTTAGTCACCAAATGCCAAAATTTCTCCGTGCAACGAGTTGAAGATAAGACCTGTGATCCTTGCACCGGTGCACAGTCAAACCTGATGGAAAGAGATTAGAAAAACAAGGGAAAAAGTAATTTTTCTTTTGTTTTGTTTTGAATTAACTGTTTTCCTGGCTTCAGGAAAGACTTTCCAGGCTTCCTTTCCTTCAAAAAGGAAAGAAAAGGTGGAGGAAATACATCGTTCCTCTCCCTAGATGTCTCTTGCTCAACGCTGGGTGTTGGGGTTCCTTATTCCAAGCAAAGGTTGGTAAAAAGAAACGCTCCATGCAGGCGATGCTATCGCTCTTTCCTTTCTTTGCACAGGTCTTCTCAGCACCAGCTTCGGTGGGTGTCAGCAAAATGGAAAGCGCTGGTATAAACCAGGCTCCAACACACTAAAAGTTCATCAATGGATTAATTTAAAAAAAAAATGGGGAGAAAAGTTGACTGCTCTTTGCTCGTTCAGCCTGCTCATAGCTGGCTGTAGATAAATCATGTCTAGAAATGTCATTTTTGGGACATTTTTGGGACGTTTTGCCCTGTTATTGTGTCCTGAAGTGTAATAGCCTCAGTATTTGGGATCTGCTGGCCACTGAAAATCATGTAACTCTCGCCCGATCTCTGCTCTCACCCTTGCAGCTTATACACTTGTAAAAGGAAAGGGATACAATCTCTTCTGCTGCCGGGAATCACTCACCGTCTGCTAAGAGCCGGGTAAGTACAGCTCTCTTGTCTTTGGGCGCAGCCCTGAGCCGCTGTTATTTCTTCAAACCTTGCTTTAAATTCTCCTTTCGGCTCCCGCAGAGAGAAGCAGCACCTTCCTCCTGAAAGTTGGGTTTTTTAAAAACATTTCCCAGGCCACGAGCCGCGTCGCTGCTTTTTCTCCCCATCTCTGATCCGCACCGAGTCGAGCTGCGGAAATGAAGGGTGCTGCCCTTTGCTGGGTGCTGCCCTGCATCGCAGAGACTGCAGACACAGCTTTTCCAAGCTCCTCTTTTTATTAAACATCACTTTTACGCTCTCTAGTACTATGTTTATACGGCCGTACAAACCCTTCCAGGAGTCGTACGGTCTCACGGTGCCAGTTTCTTGCTCCACATCCCTTTTCTTCCACGCATTAAACCTCCCTGAGCCCAGGTGGAATCATTTCTCTTTCCTTTTTCCTACTCATGCGAGCACTGGGCAGCTCAAGGGGGTGTTGGAAGGGAGGCGTTCTCAGTACGGAGCTACAACATGTAAATCTGGACATCAGTCTCCTCTCCTGGGCTCTGAGCAACTGCCTGGGGGATGTTTGTCCCTGTTCTTGATAGATTTTGAGCTGCCACGGCACCCTTTGCTGCTGCAGGATTGGAATGGGCTTTGTCATAGAATCAGGGAATTGCCCAGGTTGGAAGGGACCTTTCAGATCATCGAGTCCAACCATCAACCCAACTCTGAGAAAAGCCATCACTAAGCCGTATCTCTAAGCACTATGTCTACCCATCTTTTAAATACCTTCTAGAATCCTAGAATATCTCAAGTTGGAAGGGACCCATAAGGATCTTTGGTGCTATCACCACTTCCCTGAGGAGTCTCTTCCAGCGACCGGCCGCCCTCTTCATGAAGAACCTTTTCCTAACGTCCAGTCTTAACTTCAATTAACATCTTTAGAAATGCTTGTGTGATTACAGCACCTAACTAATAGACCTGATTTAGGACAAAATAAAACTTTCTTACTTCCCTGAGTTCCGGAGCAATCAAGAAGGATCCATCACAAGCTTAGTCATGGCAATGACCGTTCTAAAGAGATGCTACATACCATGAATACCAGAACCTAGTGTTTTTGTCTCTTTTTTAATGGACCCTCTTCACCTTCAATTGCAGAAAGACAGAAAGAACCCAATATTAGAAGGAACCCAAACAGAAGCGTTATCATCTGTTCTAGGATGAGTAACGCGTGAGCAGAAAGCTGTGAACGCTGTACTGAGGTTATCAATCACACATCGCTGTCATCGGGGCTGCAACGTTTTGCCCTGCCGACCAAACTTTGGGAATTGTTCCCAGAGCAGAGATGTCACCTTTCTTGTGCCTCTACAGTTGCAATAACAAAAAGCGAGCAAAAATGTTGAGCAGCTGTGGATGGAGGTCAACACAGATGTAAGAAAAATACACCAAAATCCGCAATACCAGAGTGTCATAACAGAAATACTCCACATAACCCTGATTGCAATATGTCTGTCGTTAAAAATTTGCTTACATTGATTGTTTGGGAGTAATTATTGGAGTAAAGCCACTTAAACGGAGCTTTGCTGTTGCGGAACCCCAGTAAAGGGTTAACGCCGGCCGCTTGTGCCGCTGCTGCCTTCCCTCTAATTGCTCTCAGCTCCTGCCAGGCGGAAGTTGGAGCCAGCAGTTCAAGTTCAAGGCTTCCCCGTGTGCATGTGGGTGCTTTTTCAGCTCCGCGGCGGAGGGCAGGAGCTGGCCGGAGCGGGAAAGGGCCGGCGGGCAGCGAGCAAACCCCTCTGGCTGGAGCTTCAAGGATGGCTCAAGCCTCCAAGTGCCGAAATTCCCACCTTTATTACTACAGCATCAAATTTGCCCTGTCCACCTACGCCACCCTCTTCTCGGTAGGTGATCCGGTTGCTTTTCTGTCCTTCCTGGTGTTTTTCCCCTCACCACAGCACCCCCCTGGGCTGGATTTTACTTTGCAGTATCGAAATTTCCCCTCCTGAAGCATTAAATTCTCATGGGGAAAACCTGGTGCAGCGAAGCCCCTCGTGCTGGGTCCAAAATGGGCAATCATGGGCAAACCTGCAGGTTTTGGTGGATTTGAGAGCATCTCCCTTTCCCCAGAGCCGCTCTTGCAAATCCCTTGGAGTGGCGAGTCGCGTTTTGAGGCGTAAACAGGGAAATTTCATGTTTTCACCACGCAAGGACCCATTGGGCCACCCGGATCCCCCTGCCCCTCTCAGCCGTTGCCTTTACATCGTTCCATAGGGACAAGGCATGAAAGCAGACCTCGCCTGGCGGATATTTTAGCCAGGCTGGTTATTTTGCGAGGCAAAAATAAAGCTTGTTTTTAAGCAGTTTTGAATCATTGAGCTACAAGCAGGGCGAGGCTTCCCCAGCACCTGGGAGGTGCAAACACGTGTCGGAGCAGGGGAGGGGGAAGCAAGAAATTCCCCGTCCCTCTGGGAGCTGTGACTCCTCAGTTAATGCACGAGATACGGAATTAGCACCTTCCTGGGGTTACTCTTGGGGAATCCAGTCCATATTTACGGATATTTCCTCTTGAGGTCTAATTAATCATCTTTCCCCTTTGCACGCTGGGCGCGTACAGTGGTATGTGTCTAATTGTATGGGTGTAATTGCAGAAATATCTGCGTGAGTTCCCAGGCAGGCTGCGAAGGGTAAACGGGGTTACAGGCAGAGTTTGAAAATGCTTTCTGTTTCCTTATTTATTTATTTTTTTAAATGAATGAGCTCACTGGGAGGGCAGTGCTTGCCGTCGCTAGCTGGGGACGGCGAAGCCCGTTGTCCCACTGAGCCAAGTGGCTTGTGCCCATCCCAGGACATGAATGAGAATAAGAAAAAGAAAAAGGGGATTTTTTTGTCGGGTATCTCACTGATTTCCTTGTGGCTTGCTAGGCAGGAAGGCTCCCGAGGGGAGAGGAGACTCAAATATCTCCCATGGGGTGGCCAGGACCCTCATGGGACTCCCACCGCACCCAGCGAGACCAAAAAAAAAACCCAGATTTCGTACCCCGTTAGTAGCTGCAGTTTGAGTTTTGGGTGAGGATATCACAGTATTTTTGCTGGCAGAATTAATCTGCGGGAAAACCCATCACTGTAGTTTTGGTTTCTCTAAAGAGCCGAGTTTCACTCGGCTTGAGGTTTCCCAGGAGGCAGCTGTGGGGATGGGGAAGAGGGGCAGGGTTTTTCTTTTCTCCCAACTAAGCTGAACCCAGGTCGGGGCTGTGCTTTGCCAACGTAGATTAACCATGGGATGCACCCGCACAGTCTCGATACCAGATGCTTATTAATTGCTGGGGCATTTTGTGGGGCTCAGTGGGGCATCCTGGCAAGATGAGACTCAATAATTTCCCGGCGACTGGGAAATAGCTGCAAAAAAGCCACTTTGAATGGCTCCGACCCAGCCCGCCCTCAGCCCTGGGACGGTCCTCACACGGGGAGGTTGCCCCATCGAATCCGTACGGATTGCACGGCTCCTGCGAGCTTTTCAGCCGCGTGACCTACTTCTGGCCTCATTTGCACGTGTTGCTGCCAAATTAATTCAACGGCGCTGCCGAACCCTTCAAAGCCTCATTAACCAGATGCGACCGGGGCTGGGTTTCTCCTTGGCCAAATGCACTTGATAAAAAAAAATAATGATTGTGTAGGAACTTCTCATGAAAACTTCAAAAATTTAACTGCCCTGGAGGAAAATTCAGTGGAATAAGACTTGAGTTGGTTCATCGTGAAGGATCAAGGAGGTTTGGGGTGAGATTGATCATGGTTTTCTGGAGCAGGGTTGGCCCAGTCTGCAGAAAACTTGTTCTAATGCCACTAGATCCTTTCCAGTGCTTTCCTGTTATGCAAGAAGGTATTTATAGGTGGGAAAATCAGTAAAGGAGTGTGGGATAAGCAAGAAAGTGGCTTTAAACCAAAAACGGAGCAAACGGCAGAGATGCTCGAGCATTGCGGTTGGACCTGCTGGTTTTATACAGGTAGATTTAATCCTCGTTGTCGAGGATTCAGCGGAGCACAGACTTGAAGTTTTCTTTTCAAAAAAAAATGCTTCTTTCCTTTTCTTACTTTTCCCAAGAAATTGAAAACTGCTATTTTAATTGACCCTTATAATAGTGTATTTTTTTTTTACATTCCTACCTACCGTCAGCAGTTAAGCATTATACGATGTATTTAATTGCTGCGTTATTAATCTTGTGATTCTATCTTTTAATGACTAGCGCATTCAGCGCTTTCTATATCACGGTTTCTCGCCTTCACATTACAATAAAACCTTCTGAGGAGGAGCAGGAATGCCCTGTCTGCCAATTTGAAGGCAGACGGGTCTTCAAAAGCTGGGAAGAATGATTCTGCTGTGAGCTGGGGATTTGAAAAACAAGAGTTTTGCCCTTAATTTTGCACCTCTGGCCATCTTGGATGGAGAATGAAGTGATGGCCCATTCCCTCTGCTCCTGCCCGGACCACGGCTCTGACTCATGGATTCTGGCTGCCGGGGTCTGCGTGGGCTTGAAGCCACCGTCATCGTGACTTTTTGGTGTTCCCGAATAAAGAGAAATTATTGCCTCGTGTTAGCGCGGCGTTGACTCATCCAATTAATGCCGTTCACCCTGGAATGAGCCGTATCTGCCGCTTGGCCCTTGGCAGGCTTCAAGGTTGCTCTGCCTTGGCTGTGTTAACGTCCCCTTGGATTCGTGGTGGCCATTTACTCTGGTGGTGGCTGAGAGGAACTCCTGTTACTCGGGTCTTTTGGGTCTTGGGCAAGGGAAATGTGGCATCTCTTAGGTATTTAGTGGGATTTTTAGTGGGATGCTCTGAGGGCTGAGAGCACAGGCTGAGAGAGTTGAGGGGGTTCAGCCTGGAGAAGAGAAGGCTCCGGGGAGACCTTGGAGCCCCTTCCAGTCCCTCAAGGGGCTCCAGGAAACACGGGGAGGGACTCTGGATCAGGGAGGGGAGCCATGGGACGAGGGGGAATGGGTTTAAACTGGAAGAGGGGAGATTGAGATGAGATGTGAGGAAGAAATCCTTTGCTGTGAGGGCGGTGAGCCCCTGGCCCAGGTTGCCCAGAGAAGCTGTGGCTGCCCCATCCTTGGAGGGGTTCAAGGCCAGGTTGGATGGGGCTTGGAGCAACCTGGGCTGGTGGGAGGTGTCCCTGCCCAGGGCAGGGGGTGGCACTGGGTGGGCTTTAAGGTCCCTTCCAACCCAAACCATTCTGTGATTCTATGGTTTTTAGGACAGGGTAGGACCATATGTGTCTCTCGGTAGCACTGGTAGGACGGTGCACGTCTCTTGTTTGCATCAGGTGGCTGCCTCTGTGCCAAAGCCAAGTCATGCAAGGATGGAGAAGCAGTCACAAGCACCAGAGAGCCCGTGGCTTGAAGAGAACTTTGCAAACTCCCTGTGTCACCGCTGGGTTAGCTGTGAGCTCAAGCCACCCATTTGGAACCCCTCAAACCCCGCCAGCATCTTCAGAGCTGTGTATTATATTATTTTTTGCTCATTAATTGCCTTTTATCCCACTTCTTGACCTCCAGGTCTCAAAATGACTTTGCGATCAGTGGGACAGTGATTTCCACCAGGGATTTCCACCTTTAGCTCTTCTCCCTCCCAGGTCCCCAACACCCCCCCCAGCTCTTTCCTTGCCGTTAGATGGAGAAATTCCTGGAGAGGAAAACCAGCATCTCTGTTACCCCACTAAGAAGAGACGAGGTTGGAGCAAAACAGCTTTGGAAATAGGCTGCAAAGGTGGGGATGGGTTGGTCATAGCAACTTTTATTGGGCTAAGAAGTTCCAGTTTGCAGTTTTATCCATGCAGGAAAATGGGAGGGAGGAAAGAGAGCGAGTCATGGGGGTCCTTTTTGGGGTGGGAATGGAGGTTGGACGTCCTGGGGTGGCTGCTCGCTGCCCTCCATCCCCTGCCCACTCAGCTCCGACAGACTCCACCGAGCACTAAAATCAAGCAGGGCAGAAATGAAAACCTGAAGGTGGTTTCTTCCCAGTTTATAAGAGGCGAATTGATGCAGGACGCCTTCATCGCACGGTCTGGCGGAGTTGCAGCCACCCCCTTGGCTTTCCCCGCAGTGATGGTTCAATCGCATGGTTATTGTCATATAGAAACTGGGTAATCATCCTCTCCTTAGAGGGTAAGCGCAGATTTGCTTTTTCTCTTAGGTGCATTGCAGAGCAGTTGTAATTACCGGCTGCCGTCTGTCCTGGTATTTGCGCTGTATTCAGGTGATCACCGGGCAATTAATATGTAACTAGAGAGGATTTACCAGCAAACTTCATTATGTGCTTTACCATGTCATCGAGTGTGGGTGGTAGGAAAGGGTTGTGACGCCAGGAATTGAAAATATCTGTGCTGATTGAATTCGTATGGCAAAAACGCCCTCCTCTCCCCGAGAAAGCTGGTGAGGGCGAGCAGGGCAGGCAGGCTTCGCAAGGCGCCATGCGAACTTTTCCTGCTGCTTTTGATGCTGATCTGCGGCCAAAGGGGGACGGGATTATCAGGTTTTTCATGAAATATATGGTTATTCCCCTTGCAGTTTTTTACAGTGCTGGATAGGTCCTGGCAATGAAGTTGATGTCGCCAGTTTGTTCCAAATCCACCATTTTGTCACAGAAATGCCGCTTTTCAGGGAATGGTGGTCTTTCTCCCCAGCTATTTTCCATCCAACTCCCTCTGCAGCAGCATCGCTATCTGCTCCTGCTTCCAAAACTTGTCGTATTCCAGCAAGCCTTTCTTTGCAATCTGCCTTTGCTGGGAGATGTGCCAGTATTTCCATTCCCTTCCTCGAGGTGTGTGTCGCTTTCAAGATGCTTTCTTGTGCTTTAAGCTGCTTTGAATAGAGCCAGCTCTTCTTCTTTTTTAATTGGAGGGTGGTTTTTAGCTGTCAGGGTGTGGACATGGGTTGGGGTCCAGCCTGCAATGCTAACCCTTGGCAAATCAGGTTGCAAGGGGATGGGTGACCTTTTAAACTAGGAGCTAAGAAAGGAGAGAGCCGAGAAATTCAGGTGGATCAGCTCAATATTTGTTTGTTACGAAGCCAGGCTGGGTGGAGAATGGCTGGAGAGCAGCCCTGAGGAGAAGGACTTGGGGGTGTTGGTGGGTGAGAAGCTCAACACGACCCGGCAACGTGCGCTGGCAGCCCAGAAACCCCCCGCAGCCTGGGCTGCATCCCCAGCAGCGTGGGCAGCAGGGCCGGGGGGGGATTCTGCCCCTCTGCTCCGCTCGGGGGAGACCCCCCCACAGCGCTGCCTCCAGCGCTGGGGTACCAACAGCAGAAGGAGACGGAGCTGTTGGAGCGGGGCCAGAGGAGGCCCCGGAGATGCTGGGAGGGCTGGAGCCCCTCTGCTGTGAGGACAGGCTGAGAGAGCTGGGGGGGTTCAGCCTGGAGAAGAGAAGGCTCCGGGGAGACCTTGGAGCCCCTTCCCGTCCCTCAAGGGGCTCCAGGAAACACGGGGAGGGACTCTGGAGCAGGGAGGGGAGCCATGGGACTAGGGGGAATGGGTTTAAACTGGAAGAGGGGAGATTTAGCTGAGATATTGGGAAGGAATTCTTTGCTGTGAGGGGGGTGAGCCCCTGGCCCAGGTTGCCCAGAGAAGCTGTGGCTGCCCCATCCCTGGAGGGGTTCAAGGCCAGGTTGGACGGGGCTTGGAGCAACCTGGGCTGGTGGGAGGTGTCCCTGCCCGGGGCAGGGGGTGGGACTGGGTGGGCTTTAAGGTCCCTTCCAACTCTAACCATTCTATGATTCTATGATGGTTAGTCCCAGGGTCTAGTTTGAGTTGGTTGCCCATGGATCACACGCAGCCTTTTCTAAGCCATGAAACCCAAAAAAAGCCATGCAGCGTGGCCTGGGGTTCTGGCAGTATCTCCCCATGCCATGCAGCTCCTTTTCCCCACTGCATTTGCATTTCCCCGTTGCCTTTGCATGGCAAATGGCCAGTGCTGTGCCCCCCTCCGAACAAGAGGGGTGTTAGCGTGGCACCGGTGGGGGTTTCCCTGCCAAAGTCATGGCCGTGGCGGTACTGGGAGGACAGACCAGCACCGTTCTAGAGCAGCCTCATGCATGCCATGTACTTTAAATTTTTCAAGGATACTTTCAGCCCTGGAAAAGCTATTTTTAAGCAATTCACGTGTCCGTCCTGCAAACCCTCCTCGGTTTCTCTCCCTTGCTGGCAGGTGAAGCCCCTCCTGTGCACGCTGCTCCCTCGGCCCCTCGAGCATCCAGCCCTCGCCCCCACTCCTGGCTTTGCTCCCTGCACTTCCCGTGATCTCTTCCCTCGCTCGCATCGCAGATGGATTAATTAAAACGGAGAAAGTGCTTCTGATTGGCACGCAGGAGGAACGGCGGGGATTAGCAGGGTGTGCATTAATGTCTACCCCCCGCATTCAAAGCCACGTGTATTTCCTGGGACACCGTATAAGAGATAAACATTAAATCAAACCTAATCCCAATGCACCAACCTGACGCTTAAAATAGAGTATAAAGATGAAACTGTGATTAAAAGCCTGTTAATAGAAATAAGCCTGTCTGTGTAGTTTCAAATAACTAAAATATCACGAGTCTAAATTTCACTTTCTGAGAAATTTCAATTCCTTTATAGATGAGCTGGAGCCTGGAAGCAGACAGTGATTGATAGACATAAACTAGCTCCCAAACTGCACCAGAAATGGTGTCCAGGCAGAGTGGAGAAGAAAAACAATAAACAAACTCCCCCCAAAAAGCTAAGATTGTGCATGAAAATTAAGGATTGGGTGTGAATTAGCAGGAAGAGTTTGAGCAAGCTCATTAGGAGCAATGAAGCCTTTTGGAAAGGTGGAAGTGATGGTGTCATTCGTCTCATTGTCTTCAAATATTGTCTTCTCCTAGTCTTCAAACTAGGACAGATAGAAAAGGAGAAAGCGATGGAAGAGGAGCAAAAAAAAGGCATTTTTTCTTCTCTTTGGAGATGTAGGTTTTTGATTTCGAGTGTCTGCGGCCAGGGGCTTGCCCCCAGGAGCCTCCTGCTGCCATTTGGGGTAGGGAAGGCAGCAAAAAGCAACGTGGAAAGGTCTCCGGATGCTCCTTGTTTTCCTCGCTGACCTTTTCAGGTGTCAGCTCAGCGCCGGCTGAGAAGCTGCTCGCCTCCGGCTGTGCCGCGGGGCCGACGGGCGCGATGCGAACGGCTCCTGACAGCACCAAACGCTTGGGATTGCGTTGCTGGCTTTGATGTTGAAGGAGCTGAAGGGATGCAAAGAGCCCTTTGCGGAGCCTTGCTTTATCCCGGCATCGTTAGGCTCTCTCTTTCAATCAGAGCTGTTTCATTGAAGGGGAAGAGAGGGGAAGAAGGTTGTCATAAATAATCCGTTGCTTTTCTTTATGGTACTTTTCATCCAGGGATCAAAAGCGCTTCATAACGGTGCAGTTAGCTTTGTTTCTAATTGTTGGTGCTGGCGTGTGAAGAGAGGGCGAGCTGTGGGTTTGGGTGCGAGCCAGGGCTCAAGCCAAGTGTAAAAACGCTGGAGGGAAACGAGTGGTTTTGGGGGTCGTGCTGTCTCAGGGTGGCGTTTGGGAGGGTGAGCCGTGGGTCTTAATGATTATCAGACCCAAGACAAGGGCCAAGCTGAGCATCCAGACAAACTGTAAAGATACGGGCAGGGAGGGGAGAGGAAAAACCTATCAAAACCCAGCTTAAAGCTAGATTGATCATGCTGCAATTATTCGTCCCCTTCCCAGCCAGAGGGAGAGCAGCCCAGCCTTGAGCAAAGGGGATGAGCGCTGACAGCACCATTTGGGACTGGGTGGTAAATGGCCTGGAGTTGGGTGGGTTTTCCTTGGCCATCTGGGACATCTTCAACCTCCACCTCTCCCTTGAAGCCTCTGCTTTTTTCCCTGTTGGTGTCTGAATCCTGTCCCGTGCTTCTTTTGCAGATCCTCGGCCTTGTGATCCTGTGCGTTGGGATTTATGCCGAAGTGGAGAGGCAGAAGCACAAAACCTTGGAAGGGATCTTCCTGGCTCCCGCCATCATCCTCCTCCTGCTGGGCTTCACCATGTTTGGCGTCTCCTTCGTGGGCATGGTGGGGTCCCTCAGGGACAACCGGACACTGCTGAAGACGGTAAGGCAGCTCTTGGGATGGTCTGGGTGATGGCAAGGGGGAAAATTAATGTATCCTAATGAGTCACCACCATGACTTAGAGCAACGATGTGCCCCTTCCTGGATTTAAATGCTCACATGATGTAGCTGCTCGGTGTTTTCAGCTCAGCCGTGAACCAGTGGAGGGGTAATGGGGAGAGGATATATTTAAATTGCAGAGCTGGCACCCTAATTTCCCTGTTATCCATGGCTGAGTGCCTCCCGACAGCTGCGGGAAGTGCTGCTGCCTTCCTCTGGGGGTAACAAGGGAGTTATTTTGGGGGCTGAGATCCCACCTCTGGTGGAGCAAAGTCTCCACTGTTAAGTTTATTTTAGCTGTGACAATGCCGATAGAAAATAGCTTCATTTCCTTTTGCAAGGGAGTTCTTAGCAGAGGGAAAAAATAACTTTGAAATCCAAACTGGAAGAGATCCAGGACACCAGGGCAAAGCTGTTCACTCCTAACCTGCTTTCCAGGGCTTTTGTCAGTGCGCTGAGCATCCGACCACCCATCCTTCCTGCAGCTCATCCGTGCCCTTGCTCTGGGATAACACCTCTGCCTCCAGCGAGGAGCTGGAGGAGCTGAATTATAATCCATTCCCTCCGTTCAGATGGGGGCGAAGCTCTTCCATCGTGCTCAGCCAGGGCCAACGTCTGTTGATGAGCTCCATGACAGCTCTGTTGACTCTTGGGCTGCATCCGACACTCCCTCAGTGAAGAAGCTGCTTTCGGATGAACAATCCGTGCTGGTCCACAGAGCCTTCCTGCTGGCACACGCGTGCCTTGCATGCTAAGGGCTTGCATAACACCTTCATCTCCCACTGGTTTGGGTTGATTGGTTTATTAAAATCAAACATTCTGGGTTGCTAGCGCTCACTTGTACCGGCTTGCAATATTGCATTTAAAAATTACTCGTCATTTGCATTTCCAATTAATACAGATGGGACCCCGAATTGGAAAACCAATATTGTCTTTGCTTCTGTATGAGCAGATGAAATTATCATTGCTTTTTCGATACGTCTGGATTTGTGCCACCTGCGATAGGTGGCTGTTTGCGTTGCCCTTAGGAAGGTTGCTGGAGTCATACAATCATAGAATCGCCTAGGTTGGAAGGGATCTTTCAGATCATGTACTCCAACCACAAGGGTCACAGCTGGGCAGCGAGCGAGCAGAAGAGGAGGTTTCCCATCGCATCTCCATTGCAGCGCGGTACCGCCTGCTCCCGTCGAGAGCTGCCTCCCGACCCCCCGTGTTTGGAGGAGTTTCCAAGGGGGTGGCTGGAGACATCCCATCCAAGTGATACTTGTGGTGTTTCAATAGCCCTGACAGCTTGCTTGCTTAAAAATTAATTTTTCATTAATTCCCTATCAACTGACTTTTTTCTTTCTGTTTGGATGCTGAATGAGAGCAGGGGTCATTTGCCTGGACTCAGTTATACCTCTAACAGATAATCCTCTTTTTCCTCTCCATGAAAGCAACCGGCAAAGCTCTGTAGCTTCTAAGCCTAGAAAATATTTTTCTGCCCAAGCTGAAGTTATGTTGCTGGTGGAGAACATTTCATCTTCGTTCTCGTTTGTCTGCTTTTAAAGCTGTACAGTATTGTGTTCGTTCTATCTAGGCTTAGTCCAAAGAAGGATAAGTACTTCAAATTTCTGATTATAGTTTTTCTTTCTGTGCTAATACTCATCAATCACGGCTAATACTCTGTTTCCACAAAGCTGGACCGAATTTGGAAGTGGAAAATTGACACATCAGAGGGTAGGAAATCTCATCCTTGGAGCGACTCAGGGCGACAGAAGCCCAAGCTCATTAACTGTATTTCACAGGTTGTCGGGCGAATCAATTCTGCGACGGGCACAGCTGAGAAAAAGAAATAATCCTGCCCATTTGGGTTGGCTTTTTCTCCCCGTGGATACAAGCAGCTTCACGCCTGCCATGTGGAATAAATAAAGCAATACTCTTGCAAGTCATCGCGTACAATAGCACTTGCATCCCTTTTGGCTAGGATATAAGAAAGGGGATGTTTGTCTCGTGTGTCAAAATAGGTTGTATTTCTGGGTGGTGGGTTTCTAGGGTTACTCAAGGCTCCTCGCCTGCCTTTAGCTGACTGCGGAGCAGCACAATTGGCCCAATACTGCATTAATTGTCTATTTTCCAGGAGCAGATAAATTAGGTGATATTTCATAGAATCTTAGAATCCTTTAGGTTGGAAAGGACCTTTAAGATCATAGAGTCCAGACGTTGACCTAGTACTGCCAAGGCCACCACTAAACCATGAATCCACTAAACCACTATGCATTTCTGCTAATGGATCCATCCTTATTCCCGGTCTTGGAGCTGAAACGCTGTTTTCCCCATGGATATATTCAGCTTAGTGGGCATCAGCGCAAGGAGGAGAGCACAAAGGGAGTGAAGCATTTTGGAAATGCTCTTGATGATGAGATAAATGAGGGTGTTCCTCGCACAGGCATTGCCCAGGCGCACAAATACGGGAGGTATTTCTGGTCTGCACGGAGGTGAAAGCCATAACGCCACCTCTTCTTGTAGGAAGTAGCATTGCAAGCTCAGAGCAGACAAAAAAATGGACTTAAAGATCATCTCGAAGAGCCCCAGCCACAAGCGTGAGTTTGCATGTCCACTCTGGCTTGCTCTGCCACCTTGGATGAGCCGTGGAGGACTTGCCCACTCAAAGGGGTTGCAGGTCTGCATGGGAGCAACCTTGGATTAGTGTTTTGCTGGTGGAGATGCAGCTTATCCCAGCAAAAGTGCTTTATCCTTGTACCTAAAACCAGTTCCCCAGTGAAACTGGACTGCGCTGGGAAGACCCTTGCTGCTGGCATGGTTTTATGGCACTGAATTACTCGGTGCTTTCTTGTGCTCCACCTGCTCATGGTCATATTGGCAAAACCATGCGGCCACGCTGGAACTTCTCTGTTGTTTTTGTCTGTGAAATACATTAGTGTTTCCGTCCAGCACCCAAAGGTGGGTGGACCTACCAGGAATTCGCAGTGGGTTTCAGTGGGGGACATCCCCTCTCGTGCAGCAGCCTCTCGAGGTGTGGGAGACTGGGGGTTACTTTCATTTGTAGAAGTTATTTCACACTGGTTTACTGCTAAATTTTACCAGGAAAACTCTTGAAAAGACGTTATTGGTTAGTGGGGTTTGCAATCTGTTCACCTTGAGGGGGAATCCGGTGGTGCAGGGACCACAGAGGAGGGAGCTCTGCCCTGTGAGCCCCAAAAATGGACTCGGGACAGACCCTGTCGATTGTATCATGAGGCAGCGTAAAAATGCATACATTGATGCTGATGGAAAATGGATGCATGAATCTCTTTGGGCTCTTAGGAGCTGTGTGGGCAGATGTCCTGCAGCTGCTCCAACGCCCGCCCATGCGGCTTGAGGGAACCCAAGCTAACGATGAGCACAAAACCGCCCCGAATTTCAAATCACTAATAAAAATTGACTTGTCTCTTCATCTAAAAATGCATCTTGTTAATCTGGAGAGCAAGCAATAAATTCCTCTCTACTGGGGAGGAAAAATTTCAACGCCCTACAAAAATTCATCAGATAGCACTTGACATTAATAACCTCTTTTTTTTTTTTTACAGGAAAAGTGTAGGTGCGGGTGTGTACATGCTTGTTAAATCCTCATTCATCTCAGTCACTTACTGCTGACAGATGGATTTTTATTTTCCTTAGCCCGCTGGACAAAAATCGACCAACATTTCGCTTGGGCAAAACAATTTGAAAAGCCACCCAGCTCCTAAATCCATTCCTTGATATATTATTCCAATATCCGCCCTGCAAGGTATCACCAATTACGTTTTGGTTTTAACCTTTTCCTTATCAATCTCCTTCTCTCCAGTCGTCACCTGTAATTGCCACGCGAAACCACACAACTCTTCCCCACGCGTCAGCCCGATTATCACGTCTTTAATGACTTCTCTAATAACCTGAGCAAAGTCTATTCAATAAAGCCGGCTGCTTGCAATTCTCAGCTCAAGTTTATTAAAAAAATTAGAGGCAAAACCCAGGGATTTTAGCTGCTGGTGTGTGTAATCGGTGTTATGGAGATTTGTATTTAATAGATGGGTTAAGAGTTTTTATTTGGAAATCAAGTTTCTTCTGTCACCGTTAACGTTTGTGAGGCTGCAAGAGCGGCAGAGTGTCTGGTGAAGACGGCGTGCCTTTGCTTTGAGGGGGTTCAGGGTGATTGAGCGAATAGACTGTAAAAATCAATCTTTCTCTTGCTCAATGAGACGGCTGGGGGGAGCTGGGATGGTTGGGTTGAGGAACTGGAAATGTAATGGGAAAGGCTGCTCCAGCAACGGGGTTTGCAGATGAATATACCCCAACTGGCTCCTCTCCATGGCTTTTTTAGAGCTGTTTTTGCTAGAAATGTATCATATCTCACTCAGCGTCTCCTGCCTGGGGGCTTGGGACCCGTGTGTTTATCCCATGGATATTTTACCTTCCAAAAAGTCAGTAAAGCCCTGACTTTTCAGAGGCAATTTCGATAGAGTTGCATTTATTTTATGCAGAACAGAAGAGAGACAAGGGTCCAGGCAGGACGAGAAATCCAACTTTCCCATTTTACTTTTCCATTCGGTGAGCTTTTTGGTTTCCTCCTTTCCCCCCTTGGGTTTGCCAAAATTTACCACCCAAGGCAGGATTTGACCTTAGGTTTGTGGCAGCGAGAGATCAGCTGCTGCAGCAGCTCTTTTGGCCTTTTGCAGGTGTTACATATAAATATACAACCAACATAAAAAAAAATAAAATATATATAAATACTTGTATGTATATATATAAATGTATAGTTATACTGCCATTTCCAAATGTCAGCAACAGCAAGACGCGAAAGGCGAACTCTGGTGACCACCACCAGCTTTGCCATTTATTTTCTTTGCAATTTTGTATTTTTACTCTCAGGGTTGACCCACGATGCGACTTCCCGATCTGGGCTTGAAATGTGCCTTCCCCCCGCCTCCAGCCCCTGATTGCACATGTAAATAAAGAGATTAAATGCTGGGAGATGGCAGATATGTCAGGTTTGAAGAGGGGAGCGAGTACGGCTGCAGGGAAATGGTTGGCAATCACAGAGCTATTGTGTGGATGGAGAATTGTCCTTCTCCTGGGAAGATAAATTCCCCCTCGAAGAGAGTCAGCTACTACAGTGATTTGAAGCTTGGGGGCCCTGAATAAAAGCAATCAGAATAACGCACGTGTGAAGGAGCACTTGGAGGTCTGAGCTGGTCCAAGCAGCTGGGTTTTTTTCCGATCGTGCAGAAAAAGGGGCAAAAATTACGCGGAAAAGCTCTGTTGCAGCAGTGCTGTATAAAGCATCCCTCTGCCACATCCCAGGGCTAATTCATCACCCCATCGCAGCCCCTTAAAATCCGTTTTAAGTCAGAGAGGGTAAAAATACCAATAAGTAGCACCTTCCCCTTGCTTTTCTTCTGCGTTCGGAAGAATTGTGTGAAATAGTTAATGTTTTGTGGAGGCATTGCCTGCACTTAAACCACTTGGATATTTGACTTGGGTGAATTCTCGTGGTTTCACGGTGCTGGAAAACCTCTTGGTTCAGAGCAGAGGGTTTGCCGGGGGTTTCCAGCTCATCCATTTACCCCGGGGTGTGCTCGCCTGCAGGCCAGCAAAAAGAAATAGCGCCTTGAATATTTGCAATAAAGAGGCAAATTTCCAAGACCGGGGGGCTTGGAAAAGCCTTTGGGATGAACCAAAAGGCTCGGAGTGTTCCCCTGAGCATGTTGACCTCGGTGGCTGGAGGAATTTGGGGTGAATTTGGGCTGGCTTGGGTTTGCGAAGTTTGCACCTGATGACTGGAAGTGGGTTTTTCTGTCCCTGCAAAAGGAATGAGGGAGAATCAGGCAGTTTAGCAAAAAAATGAGATATTTATGAGCAATATGGAGATTCCCTGCCCGAAAAAAAAGAAAGCAATTTCCAGCTGAACTGGGATTTGACCAGCATTTCCTTTAGGCTGTTTTTCAGTTATTTCTGCCCTCTTAGAGGATGAAGAAGGGGAAAGAGTTGCCCCTTCTGCTGTAGCCACAGCAAGAGACCCTGTCGCATGGTCTTTCCCATCAGTGAGATGCAGCTTTTGGAGGAGCGGTTGCAGGTTTTGGTTGCAAAAGAGGCAGGTTTTGGAGGTCGGGTGCATCCAACTTCCTCTAAAATGAGGTGTGTTATGAACCAGGGCAGCATCGATGGCTGGAACAGCAGCCCTCGGTGGCTCTGGCTCTGTGGTGTGATGGATGCCCTCCAGAGGGACCTGGACAGGCTGGAGAGGGGGGCCTGTGCCAACCTCATGAAGTTCAACCAGGCCAAGTGCAAAGTCCTGCACCTGGGTCATGGCAATCTCAGGCACAAATATAGGTTGGGCGGAGAATGGCTGGAGAGCAGCCCTGAGGAGAAGGGCTTGGGGATGTCCTTGAGAAACTCAACATGCCACGGCAACATGCGCTGGCAACCCAGAAACCCCCCCAGCCTGGGCTGCGTCCCCAGTAGCGTGGGCAGCAGGGCCGGGGGGGGGGATTCTGCCCCTCTGCTCTGCTCGGGGGAGACCCCCCTGCAGTGCTGCCTCCAGCGCTGGGGCACCAACAGCAGAAGGAGACGGAGCTGTTGGAGCGGGGCCAGAGGAGGCCCCGGAGATGCCGGGAGGGCTGGAGCCCGTCTGCTGTGAGGACAGGCTGAGAGAGCTGGGGGGGTTCAGCCTGGAGAAGAGAAGGCTCCGGGGAGACCTTGGAGCCCCTTCCAGTCCCTCAAGGGGCTCCAGGAAAGCTGGGGAGGGACTCTGGATCAGGGAGGGGAGCCATGGGACAAGGAGGAACGGTTTTACACTGAAGGAGGGGAGATTTAGATGAGATGTGAGGCAGAAATTCTTTGCTGTGAGGGGGATGAGCCCCTGGCCCAGGTTGCCCAGAGAAGCTGTGGCTGCCCCATCCCTGGAGGGGTTCAAGGCCAGGTTGGACGGGGCTTGGAGCAACCTGGGCTGGTGGGAGGGGTCCCTGCCTGGGGCAGGGGGGTGGCACTGGGTGGGCTTTAAGGTCCCTTCCAAACCAAACCATTCTATATCACACATCAAGAATGGTGGAAAACTTATCCGTAAAAGGTTCCTTCTGGTCACAGGTTTGCACGGGAAATGAAGCTGCGTTTCTCTGTTTGAACTCATCTGGGGTTATAACCCCGAGGGAGGTCACCAGGCATTTTTCCACCTGCTTTTGTCTGCTTGCGGGGAAATTTTAGGTTAATTGGAGGATGCTTTGTGCAAAGCATCACTGCAAAACCCCAGTTCTCTTTATGCTCCCTGGGGTCCGGGGTCCGCTGCCTCGGGGTGGGGGATCATCTCCCTGCATCCACAATGAAGAGTTTTCTCTGGATATTCCAATATCGGCAGGTTTCGATGGTGCTGCTTTAACTCTCTCAAAACCGAATCCCTGGCAATTAGCACACAATTAGAGCCTGCTGGGAAAAAAAAAAGCGACTGAAGAAACACCTTCCTGCAGAGTTTTGCTGGGGGATCTGCATAGATTTCTTTTTTCTTCCTCAGCCCGCTGATTACATAGTGCGCTCTGATTGCAGGTTCTTTAAACAAAAATACCACTTTCTTGATTTTTTTTTTTTTCTGCCTAGCCACACAGAGAGATGGATAAATGAGGAGGACCTGACTTTTTGCACAGCAGCGAGCGTTGGGAATTGCTGGGGGAGCTGGAAACATCCCGGACCCAGGAGCAGGCGGGTACCGCTGCTCCCCACGGGCAGCCTTTCATGTGCCCTATTTCCCTAACGAGCGTCCGCAGCCTTCTCCTGGCTGGGACGGACCTGCAAAAACCCTCCAACACCCAAATCCCCTAAAAATACAGGGAGAAAAAGCATTGCAGGGATCCTCCAGCACTTTTTACCTATCTATTCTCCTTCTAATCTGTGGGTTTCAACCCTTTTTAATTATTATTATTTCATTTGCTTGAGACAAAGCAGGAAACCCCAGGGCGGCAGAAGGAGCTTTGTGCAAGAAATTGTGGACAATCTCCTCTGCGAAGTGTTGCTCACCTCTTGGCTGGGGCTTTTTAATCACCATAACGTGCTTTAAACGAGGATTTGCTCGGCCCAGGTTTGGCTCTGAGGGAGAGGAGGGGGCTGGAGCCCTGGGGGAGTTAATGATTCTTTTGCCGCGCTACTTATTGGCACTTTCCCAATGGATTTCTTGCAGTGTCCCCATTCTAGGAGCAGTTTGGGAAGCTTTTTGCGAGCGGCAAAAAGCATATTTTATTATTCCTCGTAGGCTGAGCATCGCCAGCAAACTCCCAGCATGTTGCGTTTCTCTCCTTGGTGCTCCCCCCTCTTTCTTTTTTAATCTTATCGTTAAATTAACCATTGCAATAATAACAGCCATCCTTGCAGTGAATTAGTGGGGCGTCACATCTGCTGGAAAGCCCAGGAAAGGGCTGACAATACAAAATCCTTCCAAAAATCCTCCAAGCGTGGATTATTTATGGGCATCTCTGGAGTTACTTACCTTCTCAATATGAATTTTTAATAAATAGAAGTTCTATTTCATGCTGCATTTTTACTCCCTAAAGAGAATGGCCAGTGGTTCCCCAGCATCCCTCAAAGTCGATGCTGGTCGATGAAGGGATGCTGGTGAGCACCCGAATAAGGCTGAGGAGAGGCTTTTTTTGCCAAGTCTGAGATGATATTAATAGCATTCAAGCGGTTTAATCTGCATTAAGAGTTTCTGGTGAATTGCCCGGTGCGGTCAATTGAGCCAATTGCGCTGTTGAAATATTTTTTCCTGATTGGAGGGAAAGCAACAGGTAGAGAGATCTTTGGAAAGAGGGGGGATTTGATTGCTTGGCCCTCAAACTCTGAAATAAATTAGAATTGAAAGGAGCCGTCGCTCATGGAACTGGATGGAGGGGGAGGTCTAAGAGGTGACATCCATCCCTGTTCATAAAAACCTGATTTTTGGGGGGGTTTTGGGGAACATGAGCATGTTCTAGCTGCAGCATCCATCCTGGTCTTGAGATGGGAGCAGGGCTATAGCCAAGGAAGGGTTAACAAGCAGCCAAAAATGGACCCATCTGCAGGCTATAAAAGCCCAAAGTGGTTAAAAAGGGGGTTTTTTTGCAGGTCTGGGGAGCAGATTTGGTCTTCAACAGGGCAGAGCAGCATGTGTGGGACATGGTGGAGGTAGGGCTGGTACCTGGAGCACGGAGGACAGACCATGCTGCCTGCCCAGGGCTCTCAGGGAGTTCCAGTTCAGTATTTGTAAGGCAACTGGCTCTTTTAAAACCCAGCTTCTTGGTTATTTAGCTTGTAAAGCATAAAGGAAATGTGTACTTTGGCTTAAGGCTTGGTAAATGCATGCATGAAACCCAGAGGTGGGTCATGAGCCCCATGGGTGGATGGGCAGGAGGGGCATGTTGTGTGCCCCCTAAATAAAATAACATGGTTTATATGAATAAAATAATATCCCGGGCAGAGGGTTATTGCAGTATTTCTAAAACAGAAGATGCTCTGCAAAGTCTCATCATTTGGGCTTTGTTGTCCCCGTTTTATCTGTGTAGGAGACATTCCTGACAGATTTTGGAGATACTTTTTTTGCTTCAAAGCCACTATACAAGCTGTTTCTATGTGGGAATAAACAATTATTTGGGTTTTCAGAGGAAGAGCTGCATGCAGGTGTCTTTCAGAAGAAAAGCAAACCCTTAGAAAAGGCCACTCTGCGTGGGAGAAAGCTCCAACGTGTCATTAGGGAAAAAAAAAAGGTTCTTTAAAAGCATTACTTAAAGTTTCAATTTGGGGACAAAAGCAACCAGATTCGTGTTTCTGTGCTCACGTGAAACGGGGGACTCCGTGGTCCTGAGGAAGGCAGAGGAGGAGGAGGCAGGCGCTTGCCAAGGGGATGATTTAGTGGCCTCCCAAGTAGAGTGAAAGATTTATTTATCGCACGCCTCCACATCGTGTGCATTTCACGATGCTGCACGTTCAGTCCATTCCCGTTTCTCAAGAAGGAACAACTGGTTCCTTCTCCGGCTGCTCCAAAATACGGCAAAACCTGGGGACCACCATGCTGTAAACTCCTGTGTGCACAGAACAGGGGGGATTCGTGCTTTATAGGAAGGGAAATTTAATTGCACGATTTTCTTTCCTTCTTGGGGATGGGAAGTCCAGATATTCCATCCCTTGACGACCTGTCGCCACTTTTGTATTAATAGGTCCAAAGCCTTTTCGTGCATTGGCTTCACTGGGGCTAACTCAGCTCCTTTGCTGGAGAAGCAGCTATAGAATCACGGAGTCACAGAATGGTTCGGGTTGGAAGGGAACTTTAAAGGCCATCTAGTTCCACCCCCCCTGCCCTGGGCAGGGACACCTCCCACCAGCCCAGGTTGCTCCAAGCCCCGTCCAACCTGGCCTTGAACCTGGCCAGGGATGGGGCAGCCACAGCTTCTCTGGGCAACCTGGGCCAGGGAAATAGAAATGGATAATATATATAATTTCTATAGAAATGGATAAAAATAAAATATTGGGGGGTTATTTGCACAAACGCAGAATGTACCTGTTCCCACAGGGGTTTAATGGTGCCTGTAGAGCCTGGAGCGAGGATAAAATTATCTCCACCCTTCACAGAAGGGGGGGTCAGACCCCTCTATTCCTCCTCCATTCACTTCTATAAGGTCTCGTTATATGGGGCTTGTAGAGTCTTTTCTTTTAAGTATGCCCAGTGACTTAGCCAAAAAAAACCCACTTGGTTTCTTAAATTAGGCAGCTTTTTATGATCTGCCTCTACTATTTTAATGTTAAATTCGTCAAGAGGGCAGAAGGATTCCAGAGCAGCTTCTTGAGCCTCAGCTTTCCCAGTGTCCTGCTGCAAAGTACTCGGGAATCTATTTATAGGTTAATTCTTTTCTTTTTGGCTGCTATCATGGGCTCTCTAGAAATTACCATGCTCGTTAACACTCTTATTATCTCCTCCTTCCCTGTGACTGAGCTGAAGAAACGGATCATCAAGAAGTAAATATTTTCCCATATCAGCCCCTGGGTACCACATGGGGAACTCCTGGCACTGGGTAGAAAGGAAGGATTGGGGGATATTTTCCTTGTTTTTTTCTTTATTTCCCTGCAGTTGTGGCAGCCGGTCGCTCTCCCTGGCCACGCTGTGGGATCCCAGCCGCGTTTCACAGACGGACGTTGCTCACATTAAATAAGCATCACAGATTTCTCTGATGCTTTCGCGTTGCTCCAGGAGCTCTTCCATCCTACCGGCTGCGTCTCCTCCTTTCCCTGCCCCATCCCTGGCAAACAGAGCATCCCCCTCCCATCCAGAATCCCGTTGGAGACACACTGGGGCTTGGCATGGCTGAGCCTCCTGTGACCATGGGTGTCTCGAGTGCGCCTGAGCTCAGGAGTGATGCTCAGCCTCTATCCATGGCTCAAAGCTCCTTCCCTGGGCTGGTTCCTGAACCACCCTGCGTGGTTTATTCATCCCTCGGCCTCGGTGCCTCCAACCCATCCCTGACCTATGTTCATCACTTCTGCCCGGTGAGGACACCTTGGAGCTGGAAATTGGAGGTCTGGAGATGAAGCAGCAGCAGGTTTCCCCTCTCTCTCAGCCAGACCCACAGCTGGAAGCATTTACTCTGGGCCAACTCAGCATTTCGGGTGTTTTTTAAGCTTCTGGGAGATTAAACTTGACAGCAAGAACATCCTACCTGGCGTACAGAGGTGGCAGAAGACCAATCACCCAGAGGAGGTATTGGGAAGGGATCGCTCCAGGCAACCTATAGATTGCTTATGTAAAATGACCCTAATGAAGGGCGTTATTCCCCAGATTGGAAGGAGACCTGTCTCTAAACCCGAGGCAGAGCGTGGTCCCCAGGCGCTTTCCTTCTGCGCTCGATTTGGCTTCGGGAGAGATTAATGATGAGCGAAACGGCGCTGGAGACTTGTTAGAGGAGGGAAGGAGCAGCTCGGAGCTCTGCTGATCGTGGGAATGGGGGTGATTAATCTTTTTGTCAAGGTATTTGAGGAAATTAAGCAGCATAATTTCTTGTGAACTTCTGGATCGATGAGCTCTTTAAAGGGAGCTGGCTGCGGCGAGTGTTAATTGTATAAGAATTGAGCAACTTTTCCCCGATCCAGCTGTCTCGAGCAAGATGGAGGTTTTATAGGGGAGTTTCTCCCTTCGAAAGCTGGGCTGTGTGAGGGGTGAGATCCTCGGGCACCCTCCTGATCCCCCCTCTCGAGGATGCGAGAGGTGATGCCCGGCCAGAGGGTCACTCCGTGGAGGCACGGCCACTCGTTCGCATGCCACCACTTCCATGCAAAGGGTGAATTTTTGCAAAAATTGGGGGGAAAACCAGCTCCTTGCCACACTGCTTAGTGATTTATTTAATTTTTTTTTACTTGCTTTGTGATTTTGAACTTACTGCAAACTTACAGCAGCTCAAGGTAAGGTTAAATGCTATTTAATGTGGATTTTCGCTCTTTATTTTGCTGCTGGAGTCTTTTTAAGGAACAAAATGCTGATTTATTTGTGTTCTGTCCGGCAGACAGCGAGGGCTGCAATGCACTGGTTGAAAGGGATGATCATGGATGTTGCCAGCAGTTTCACCCCTTAAATGTGCATTACAGTTACTGACGGTCGCTGCAATCTTCGTGAATGCAAAAAAAAGTGTCACGTTCTGCTACGTCCCTGCAGCCAGTGAGGGTTTGCGTGCTCCATTCGGCCATTTTTTGGGGGAAGAAGAGGTGGTTTTCGCTCGGGCTGCACATTTGTAAGGCTTGTGCTGGTTTGCGCTCGCTTTTCTTGCAAATCCTCTATAAATTATGAGGGAAACTGTGGGCTTTCTGAAGGCGAGGTTCCGTATTGCGGGGTGTCCAGGGGGAGCTGGGCATCACCTCTGTGACTCCCCAGCTTCGCATTTTCCCTCTTGCAAGGAATTGCAATCAGCATCTGCCGTGTCCTTCTTCCCCATTAATGCTGGCACTTTTCCTCCGCTTATAAAGACGATAAGCAAAGCTCTTTTTTGGGCTCTCACCCTTGGAAACGGTGGTGTTTGCTACCTGTGAACCTCAGCTGATGGAGCATTTGAAAGCCATAGTCATCATTTTTCTAATAGCCGGGTACAGCCAGCATCCCACGGACTTCTGCACAACACGCCCACGTTTGTTTATAAATCAGATATCGAACCTGGATATTAAATATTAGCCTTGATTTCAATATGCATGGAGCAGGCTGTATTGCATCAACCTCGCCTTTTGTATCAGGACTTGACAAGCTGTACGGCCGAAACTGAGACTGAAAGAAGGAAACAGAGCGGGGGGAATAAAGTTGGTGCGTGGGGTGCAATGGCCAAAGCAGAAAGAGCGGAAAAGCAACCTGCACGAGGGGTCTCTTGGGTTAAAATTCTTGATTTTTGGGGAAGAGCTGCAGGGTTGGTGCTTTCAGAGGAGTTTGGCAAGAAGAAAGGCTCTGTGTGCCGCATCCTGCTGATTTTCAGGCATTTCTTGCTCAGAGCAGTGCACCCTGAACACAGTGGCAGTCCCCACTTGGACTTTGATGCCACGGTCTTTTGTCTCCGCTCAAGCAGGATTGGTAAGAATTTGTACTTTTTACCAGGAAACAGAGGAAAAAAGCCCCTTTTTTTTTTTTTTTTTTTTTTTTCTTGGGTTTTAACTAAGGTTGAAGAACAAATATGTTTCCGAAATTGAATTTCTCTTTCCAGCTGCAGCGTTGCGGGACCTGGGCATGCCCTGCTTGATAAAGCCATGAGCCGCGCCGCCGTGGGCTTCCTCCCAAAGCAACCCCCTTTTATATCAGTTTAGTTGCATGCGGCATTTTGCATATCATCTCTGCCCACGAGATAACAGGTGCTTGGTTAATTGTATTCCTTAATTATGCAATTCCTCACCGAATTATACCTGGCCCGTTATGAGCTGATTTAACTGGTGATGAAAAGCAATGCTGCTTCTCCACACTAGCTGGCTCGTAGCAAATAAGCACAGTGCAAAACTGGTTGGCTAATTGGTGGGTAGCTAATTAAAAACCCTGATGTTTTGGGCCATGCAGTGGCGTTTTGCTGCAACGGTGCTTGGGTTTTGCCAAGCTTGGGAAATAATTCCTGGGTTTGCAGGTCCCTGCGCGACCTGCCCTTGTACCCAGGCAGTTCTAATAAGCCAATGGTCAAAGTGAATATCGAGGTAATAAATTACGTCTCCCCTCCTTTTTTTTTTTTTTTTAACTTGCTTTTGGATTTTTAGCTGGTTACCATGGTAACTTTCCGCTTTCCTTTTCCTGGCGAGTCTCCAAAGTCGGTGATGGAGGTGGCCTCGGGGAGACAAGTGTGAGCTGCTCTCCGTCCTCTACAATGTCTGATGGGACCTCTCAGACAGGGACCAAAGCATTAGGAGACTGATGGGTGTGGGCTCCATGAACATCACACCTTCTAGTTTAAGTCATTTGCTCCATCAGGATATTGATTTCCAGCCTAAATCGGTTGCTGCTATCACTAATGCAGATCATGCGTTATTGCCCGTACTCTGGGGCATGGATGATCCTCCATTGGATGCCCAGCTTGGAAACATCAGTGTTCAACCAAGCGCCGGTATCCCATCACAGAGGGATGCTGCACACCCATATCCATCCAGATATCCACCACGTTTGCTCCCACTGCATCCATTTTACCAATTTCCCGGTACAGAATTTGGCCATTCAAATTGCATCTGGCTTCTTTTTTCAATCCATTCATCCTTCCTTCCTTCCTTCCTGCGACTATTTCTACAAGGGAGCAAACTGCTTTCCCTTTTAGGACCGAGATCTTTGGAAGAGATTTGCACCTCCCAGGGGAGCTTGTAATGAAATGATTTGATTTCTAAGTGTTTCAAAGCAGCCCTCTGTTTCCAGGTCTCCCTTGTTGGGGTTAACCACTGACAGAGGACACAGCCTGGCTTGGAGTAGGGCTAATCCTTCCCTTTCTCTTTTCAGTTCTTCTGGGTCCTTCTGGTGATCTTCGTCACGGAGCTGCTGCTGATATTCATAGAAATCATCTTTGAAAACAAGGTGGGTGCAATCAGGAGGCCTTTGGATGCTGCACAGCAACAAACTGCAGCCACACGTGTCATCAGGGAGGAAAATCCTCAAGTATCTGTTAGCGTAACCCCTGAAAATGGAAGATTTTCCTTGCTCTTGCTCTTCTGGGGCTGTCCATCATGCTCCAGAGCTGCGATGGACCTCCAGCACCACCCACAGCCCCCACCGCAGCTCCCTGTGCAGAATCTCAGCCAAAAACCTGCTGGTTTATTTTTTTCCGGAGGACTCATTAAGCTCCTCGCCTCAATTACGTTAACTGCTGGCTTGTATTTGCAAGGACAGGTTTGAGTTATAGCTGAGCTGGTGAGATGGTAAATGTTTCCAACGGATGTCCTTTCTGGCCGCCTGCCTTCTGCTGAAGAAACCCTGCCATTTTCAATTTAATCTTACCCTTGCAATCGATCAAACGATTAAATAGCTAATCTCAATCTCTGCTGGCTCAATGAATGTGCAAGGCAGGAGAACAACATCTGAAATACCTACTTACAGGCTCGAAAAATCCATTTCCCTTTGCACAAACAGCTTGGTATTCTCAAACCTGTTGGGGTTGAGAGTTATGTTGTTGGTGAGCCCCAAAGACAGGCTGGTGTTGGGACTTATGTGGTTGGTGAGCCCCAAAGACAGGCTGGGATTGGAGTTATGTGGTTGGTGAGGCTCAGAGACAGGCTGGAGTTGGAGTTACATAGTTGGTGAGCCCCAAAGGTGGGTTGGGGTCGGGACTTATATGGTTAGTGAGCCCGAAAGTCAGGTTTGGTTTGGAGTGATGTGCTTGGTGAGCCCCAAAGACAGGTTGGGATTGGAATTATGTTGTTGGTGAGGCTCAGAGACAGGCTGGAGTTGGAGTTACATAGTTGGTGAGCCCCAAAGGTGGGTTGGGGTCGGGACTTATGTGGTTAGTGAGCCCCAAAGACGGGTTGGGGTTAGAGTGATGTGGTTGGTGAGCCCCAAANTTGGAGTGAGGTGGTTGTTGAGCCCCAAAGGCAGGCTGGGGTCGGGACTTATGTGGCTGGTGAGCCCCAAAGACAGGTTGGGATTGGAATTATGTTGTTGGTGAGGCTCAGAGACAGGCTGGGGTTGGAGTTACATAGTTGGTGAGCCCCAAAGATGGGTTGGGGTCGGGACTTATGTGGTTGGTGAGCCCCAAAGACAGGTTTGGTTTGGAGTTATGTAGTTGGTGTGCCTTGAAGACAGGTTTGGGTTGGAGTTATGTTGTTGGTGAGCCCCAAAGACAGGTTGGAGTTGGAGTGATGTTGTTGGTGAGTCCCAAACAGTTTGGAGTTGGGAGTTCTGTGCTTGGTGAGCCCTAAAGTCGAAGGGAGGGAATGGGGGACGATGTACCCGTCTGGAGCTGCAGCCAACTCCATCCACCAGCTTCCCAGAGTTCTCCAAAACCCTCTGATCCCTGGAAAAATGCAGTGCACCAGTGGAGAGATGTGCTTCTCCGAGGAAAATCCGATTGCTTGAGTCCTTGCCCCATATAGGAAATCAATATGTGCTGCCACGTAGAGGCTGTATTTTTGTGAAATTCAGCATGAAATCCTCTGCTTTGCTCCACCTTTGAGCCTCGATGGTGCTCAGCACCATCCTGCACCACAGGGATGCAACAGGAAAACGCAGGTGCCATCAGGAGAGGGGATCGCAGCCTTGTGATTAAACTCCTGGTTTGAGTAGAAACCATTAGCGCCTAAATCATCCCTTAATTTAAATTTAACAGACAATATCAAAACCTAATTAAAAACCAAACAATGAAGGAGAGAGAAAAGAGAGATCCGACAAGCGATGAATCCACTTGACCTAAAATTGTTCGGAGGCACAAATCTGCATTTGTAACAATGGTTGTTTATTAAACTTGGTAAAAACATATTTAATTGGATATTGTATTAAATAAGCGGGGATGAGGAACAAATTGAGTGGCCTTGAAGCTACTGAGCATTGAAATGGGCGCTGTTGATATGCAAATGAAGTTTTGGAGATTATCGAAGATAACAGGCTTGGCGTTCTGGAAGCGAAGGGAGTGGAGAGGTCTCATAACCAGAACTTAATGATTTAACCCTGTGACATTTATCTCCCACCTTAAAATCAAGATTTAATTACAGAGGCTGCCTCCGGGCTGGCATCTTCTCAGAGGGCGATAGGAGCCTATCTGGGGGAAAACAAGCGGAAAACGGTAAAACCCGGGTGTTGCCTGTTGTGTTGGTCTTAGTGGTGGGCAAACCAGGAATTAACATCTTAATAAACTTCCACGTGAGCAATTTCTTAAAGGCTTTTTCAGATCCCCTTGCCTGATCCCTCGCTGTGGCAGGCTTTGTTTGGCGCTCTGACGTGCCTTCATTTCTCTTTCTTTTCCACGTTCTTCTCCCCGTTCCCGGTTTGCCTAACCTCTAATTTTCATGTCAGAGTGAATTATGAAAAACAACGTTTTCTTCCCCACACTTTCCCCTGCTTCTAACTCAGAAAAAAAGTTCCTTTTCCCTTCATTAATATTTCTGCTTGGAGGTTTGTCAGCAGTCAAACGACAAGCCTGCGCTGGGCTTTGCATAGGACATTTCGAGTCTCCGCTCCCAGCTCACTAATAAGCTTCCCAGGCTTCTGTAAAATACATTTTCGATTAAATTAGTGTTTAATGTGAAGTGCCTGATGTGTCAAAGTGTCCTCGGAGATACGGCTGAAGGAGCAGCAGGGAGAGCCCCAGCCTGGCTGCACCGTTCCCTTTCAGGGCATGATTGAATTGCTGGATGATTTGTTGGGATTAGGAGTGATTGAGGGCTCTGATGAGGTCTCTGCTCCCGCACGTAGCTCATCCCACAGATAAATCATTGTACACCCGGTCGTGTTGGCTGCCACAGCCCATTTCACCTCCTCCAGCCCCTCCTAACGCAGCAGAAACCCCCCTGCCAGGGGGTAAAATCCCGTTAGTCGATGGGATTGGAGAGCTTGAGGGAGCTTTTGAAGAAGTCACCCTAATAATTAAATTTAATAGGAAAAATCAGATGGGTAAAGGTGCGCAGGTCTGCTTGGATGTGCAGGAAACGGAGAGATGCTATGGGATGCTGCTAACCCTGGGAGCTCAAAAATGATGCTGCTAAGCCTGAGAGCTCAAAAATGATGAATTTTACCCCAAGAAATAGGCTTGTGCCAGCATGTGGGTTAAATTCTTACTCTGGTAACAGCTGGCAACGCTTGCTATGAAAAAATTTTAATGTTTTGCAATATTTTCCCAGTGCCTTTTCCACATGTGAGCCATGGTTTTCTTTTTTTCTCTCCCCAGATGAATGCAGTTTTCCACTCCAACATCCAAGAGGGCATCAGACACTATTACGATGACCTTGACTTCAAGAACATCTTGGATTTTGTACAAGAAAAGGTTCGATTTTGGAGTGGAGGGTGGCATCGGGGAGGTCTGGTTGTGGAGTTTTTCGAAGAGTAGTTAACTCTGTGCCTCATTGAAGCAGAAGCATTAGTTTTCCCCGTATTTTTAGAGTTTGTTCCCATCCCTCGGGTGCCTTGCTTGATCTACCTTGAATATCTTGATCTTTCTTGGTTTCCACTGCTCGTTTTGCACAGTTTTGCATTGTGCTGCTCCCCGACCTCACCCTGCAAGGGTTTTTTTGGTGAGTTATTCTGCTGTCTGTGTTCCCCATGAAGAGCATCTTTTGCTCCGCACCATGGCATGGACCATACCAGGATATTTCCCAATCTTGACGGCAAACCAGTGCCTAATGCCTTAAAAGCTTTTTCATAGCTACCCCAGCCTGCATCAAGAGAGATGGAGGAGTAAAATAGCATGTGATAAAGCTGCTCCAGGGCTGCAGCGGCCCTTAGATAGGCCACCTTAGGTAAGCCTCTTTACTTGATGTGTCATCATAGTTGGCCAAGCCCTTGACTCAACAGGAAAATTGCAGATAAGGTGTTTTCACGCAGTAGCTGGAAGGAGAGGAGAGCTCTGGCCTCTCCGTGGGCAGCTCCGGGGGCAAGCTGGTCCTGGGACTGGCGAGAGTCCAGTCTAATATTGGGGCTTGGCAAAGTCTGCTTTAATTTTTTTAGGTGTGTGTTTGCATATTCTGTCTCGTATCTAATGCTTAGAGCTTGCCAGGAGTTGGCAGGATCCATCTCCTATCCTCAAGCCAACCTGCAGGTCAATAAAACCATCCTCGCAACTCTTATTTTTTTTAACCAAACTTTTGATATGCTACTGCTCTTGCCTTGCGTTTTATGCACCATGTACTTTGTTTGAGGTACTAAATATTAAATTAAGTTTTACATTAAATTGCCTTCCTAATTCCTGCAATTTAGCCCTGGTTAGTTGTGTTTCCCTTTTGTCTCTCGAAACCCAAGGCAGTCGCGCTTCAGCAAAGGAACAATTCACCTCCCCCAAGTACATTGAAAAGCCATGTAAAGGCAGGATTTGAAGTTATTATCCGTGCCGTTAAGCGTGTGACCGGTCTGGAGAAGCTTGGTTAACTCTAATGTATCATTTGGTTTTCCAGCACCGGCGAGAAACCATTCCTGGGAATTTTGGGGGATGTGGGTTTGACCACGTTTTGAGTGAGGATATTTGGTTTACCCGTTATTTGTGTTGTTGCCAGGGAGAAGCGCTTGGCTCGAAGCATTTGGTCAATGAAAAAAAAAGTGGAAAAAACCAAAAACTTGAGATCTAGGAGAGAAATCACAATGATGTCACATCTCCGGGGTTGGTTTTGGAGGGCATCTGCTTTCAGGTGAACTTTGAATGTTCTCACCTTGGCCTGCTTTCTCTTTTCATTATGGGTTGAAGCATCATAAATATGTGAATCTTATCTCCGGCTTTGAAGAAAAAGAGACTGTGAAGCTCCTTCTTCTTTGATGTAGCTGGAGTTTAAGGCCGATGGTGCCCTCCACGCTCCCCTCTCTTAGCTTAAATACCTGCTTTTGACTCTTGGAGTCATCGTTAATGAGCCGAGCGCATTAAGACTGGGAGCCCTCTGAAGGTCTCAACACATGACTGATTTTGAGAAAGATCTTAATCTTTTTCAAGTTTTATTCTGACCTCTCTAAGAGGATGCTGTAACTCAGATCACTCTGTGTGAATGATAAATGGATGCTGCCACGAGCAGTCATAAAGTCCATGTTGGAGCCATCCTCAACGAGCCTTGGCAGGGAGGAGAGACCACAAATCTCCAGATAAAGCAGATTTATTTGTGGGAAGGTTTCTATATCTCCAAACAAGTGAGGATCAGGCGTTTATCATATAATCTCAACCCATTTTTACAACATTTTCCCCATCTACTTCTTCACTTGACTTTTTATTAAAAGTTTTCAGGAGAAGAACTTCATCTCAAAGTCTCTCTCTGTACTATAAGAAGTTGTGGCCACTTATAGCGTTGCTGATACGTCGTTAACATCGGCACATTTAATCTCGTAGCGAGAGAAGGAGCTTTGCCAGAATGTGGAGCTCATTGCTGTGAGCTTTTCTATTAGCGTATGATTCCCAAACCAGGAACAGCAGAAATGTCAGCGATTGAAACGCGGAGTTGCTTCGTCCTGACGGTAGGACCGGGGAGAAGCAAGGCAAGGAATAACTGCTTTTAAGAGAAGGTAAATTGGTTTTACGGAGCTTCAGCAGCGCAGTTCACTTTCAGAGGATGAGAACTGGAAGGAAGGATTGCACCCAGATCTGTTTTTTGGGTAAAACACGAGCTCAGAGCAGCCTGTTATCATCATTTAGTGGTTATTATTGACATTTTCCTTATTAAAAACCCTGTCCATGCATAGGTTAGCTGGCAGATGGCTTATTTAGGTCAGACAAAACCAAACTACGCTCCTTAGAATTTCAGTTTTGCTTAAACCCTCTCTCAAGTGATGCTTTAAACTATAGCTGACTGCCTTCACACATCTAAACCAGTATCATACAGTAAAAACAAGTAATTATGGTCCAAAATGCCAGACATTAATATTTTATATCACCAGGGTGATGGTGGAAATAACGTGGTTTTACCTGTTGACACCTACTGGGTCTGGCTGCCTGTGAGCGAGTAGATATGGAAATAAATTACCCTAAAGGAAACAATAGTTATATGTTTTTATCACTCACTTCTGCTGAACCACTGCCCTTTGCAGCCCTTGGACGTGAGGCCGGAGACAACGATGACTCAAAAGCCCAGGTTTGCCCCAAGTCAGTAACTGCAGCTATTCTGCTGCTCCTCAATTTATCTTTTTTTAATGGTTTGCTGAGCACAGGTAGAAGAGGAGAGTTCAAACCGCTTTGCTGAGCACAGGATTTGAATTTCAAAGAGCTGCCGGGGCTGCGGTTCTTGCCTCAACCCAAGTGGCTCCAAACTCAAAGTAAGGCTGGGAGGGATGGAGGGTGCCGTGCTCGCAAACCTCCTCCGTTCTTCTCAGGGAGGATTAAAGGCAGCTTTCACCAGCGTGGCTTGTTCGAGCGCTTTGCTTCGAGGGCGATGGTTTTAGCCGTAATGAGCCCACGTCTTGCGGGTGGCAGCAGCAATCCTCGACACGGAGAACTCCTCGGGTGCGGCCTGCCAGGCTCTTTCCGTGGGCTCTCTTTGGGTTTTTTTTTCTGCTTGTTATGATTCTCTGAGCGCCGGGAGCCTGCGTGGAAGTAAAACCCATGCTGAAGTCTGTCTCGGGTTATGAGAAATAAATCAAGGCACAACAGTAGTTTGGGCTAAAATTCTCTTTGCACAGAAGAAAAGACCCCGGTGAGGCTTCCCGGCAGCTCGTTATAAGGATTTTGTACCAATTTTTGCATGTTTATAAAAAGCAAATGGGAAAAACTTCTTTGCAGCATGGCATGGGGATATCAAATGGGCAGCAATAGCCAATATCTCTTTAGGTGTTTTTCTCACCCTTTTTCCAGGCAACTTTTGCGAACTGGTCTCCCTCACTGATACAGGTAGGGTTAAAACCGATTAAAGGTCGGAAGTTAGGAAATAGTTGTAAATCTGTGGGTTGCCTGCTCCTGGCCATATCTGCCCGTTTCGGCACAGGAGGAGGCCAGCAGGACCCCAGGAGCTGGTGACTTTTCCTACTCCCATTGGCCAAGTATTGCCACCAACCCATCAGCAGGAGCGGATGCGCACAGGGTCAAACTGCTCCTTAAAGAGCGTGGTGCTTAAAGAAATTGGGGAAAACCTGTTTTTTTCTGTCTTATCAAGCACACACACCTCTCCTGCCCACTTCAAGCTTTTCTTTCCGGGGAAAAAATGTAAAGATTCAAGCTTGTTTACCAGGAGAAGGGATGACTTGATATATAATAAGCCCACTTTTATTCTGCGGAGAACAGAAAATGACTTTCATTAAACTTTTTTTTTTTTTTCTTTTTTCATTGTGCGAACAGAAGAAAAAAAGAAGCTTTTTTTCCTTTGTAGCTGCAGCATTTGATCTCTAATTTAACTTGACAGGAAGAGAAATCCCTGTTAGACTGCGGAGCCTTATTAGCATTTTGTCGAATGGCACCAACTAGCCGAGCTGCCTTCAAAAGCCAAGAAATACATTCATTCAAGGCGCTGAAAGAGCCATCTCTCCTGCGCGCCCCGGGAATAGGACGGATTAGTCACCTGTAATTAAATCAGTGAAGCATGAATGAGCCAGATCTTTCCTGGGCTCATGAAAGCAAGGATGCCTCCAATACACGCGTGTACACATCTACAAATGCCGCACGCCTCTAAAATGGGGCTAAACGGGGCTAAACAGCCACTTTTCTTTTTTTACACGGTGTCTTCAACTTCCTGTCTAGGATCCTGGAAAGCAGACAATAATCAGGGCTCCCAGTGCTGGTGTTGCAAAGCAGCGTTGGGGATGTGGGGTGAGGGTGGATGCGGCGGTGGGCTGGAGGTGTGGAGGTTCCTTCAGCTGCACGTTTCATCCTCTCCTTTTCTTCTTTTTGCAGTTTTCTTGCTGTGGCGGCGATGAGTACCGAGACTGGGAGGTTAACCAGTACCACTCCTGCAACAGCAGCGGGCCGCTGGCGTGCGGGGTGCCCTACACGTGCTGTATCAGGAAGGTAAGGCAGCCCAGGCACGGAAAGTGCCTTTATTTCAGTCAATATTTCAGCAAAACACCCTCTTCCAGCCAGTTATTACTGCATATTTCTGTGCTATAGGGTTTCTTATAAACTGCATTGCCATCTTGCAAAGCGGTTTGAGGCAGCATCAGTGTGAGAAGTTAAAGAAACGAAAAAAAAAATATATATGGGCTACACTGTATTTTAGTAGCTTTAACGTAGAATAAATACCAAAGTGCTGGGCTGTTGTTACACCCCTCATGCCAAGGAGTTGTTAGAAATGCCAAGTTCCTGTTTTTCAACCTAATATGTGTTATAAAATGGTATTAGAGGATTGTTTTGCAAAGAAGTAGCAGCATCTTAAAAGGACCTGGCTGCATCTCAGCGTGGATCCAAACGAGCTGTTGTCCCCTGCTCTCCTGTCCAAGAGGACACATTTCTCAGGTGGGGTTTGGTGGCATATGGCGATCGTGTTCGCTGGTGTCTGCTCCCAACGAGGAGGTTTTTGAGGGTTTTGTTGAAAATGGGACTGGAAGAGGTATTTGGATAAAGAGCCACCCTTGTGCAATGGAATAAAAAAAGGTCTTGTGAGCACCTGCCCTTGCAAAGCTGCATTTCCAACGCGCTGCGAGCTGGGTCAAACGGAGATGGAGAGAGGGGGGAGTGGATTTGCAGAGCCATCAGGGTCTCCTGTGCTGATTTTCAGAGCTGAAAATCAAGACCCACATCCCCCAAGCAGCGCTTTTCAGCTGAGACTAAGCTGAGTGCTCTGACGCCGTCTTGTTTAATACGACCGTTCGCCTCGTTGCAATCAATCTGACACATGCTGTGGATAAAATACCAGGAGCTGGGCCAAGGCAGGGGGAAAAAAAGGGCAAATATCCCTGGTTGCTGTGGCCAGAAGTGCTATAAATGCTGTTAAAAAAGATTTGCTAAGCGTAATCCTGATAGCAAAACCTCCTCGGGGTTCAGAGCATCAGGAGCATCGGCGTTGCTTCTGAACCCTGGCTGTGCCCCAGGCTTTACGAATTGCAGAAGGAAAATATATCATCAATCTGGTATTGTTGGATTTTTAATGGAAAAAGAGGGAAATCTGAGGTGTCTTAATTATCAGTGGAAGTCTGACATGCAAATCAGCTGCAAAAATAATTGTCATCTCTAATCAGGGCTTTGATTAAGAATCTTAAAGCTCCTGAAGATGGAATTAGAAATTCATGTGTTGTCCTTCAGTGTTACGAGTGAGGATGTGTTGGAGAGTCAAGTGCATTTTTTGGTATTTTTACACTCCCCACGGTTTTGGGTGACAATTTGGCAAACAAAAGACCTCAGCGCAGCGGGCAGTATTGGAGATAGAAGAAATCACACATGATTTATAACGATGCTAATAGATGGTAATATAGTAGGGTAAGAAATAAGGCAACTTTTTGACTTCCCATTGCAATGAGCTGGGTCTGGAGGATGCTCTAGCAAAGGACTGGAGCAGCCAGCTTCTGGGAGAGAAAGTCTACGGTAAATCCTCTGTGTGTTGGGTTTTTTTCCAAGAATTAAAGCCCATGAATGTGGCTCTGACAGCTGGAGCGGTTTTATGGGAAGCGAGACCTCACCGAATGCATCTCAGTCTCCATGAGAAATGAACCCCGCTGTTGGGGAGAAGAGTAACCAGGTAGATAGATGTAGCCTCGCTCTTCAGAGCTTTGATTTTTGGCACCGCAGGGCACTGTTGGTTAAGAAATCAGCCCGACACAATATCAATAGTGCGTGAAATGGATTAAGAGAGCCAGCTCCCTTGGGAGTTTTCTGCTGTCCGCGACATAAAACAAGCTAATAAAAACTTAGTTTAAACAACAGAGTGAACCCCCCCGTAATTGCATTTACCGTAAGCTCCAGCATTATCTATTTGTAGCTATTTGCTGGAATTGCAAAGCTGTTGTAGGGGGTTTTCCTTGGGGTCTGAGAAGGCAGGAGAAGCACCTCTGCACCTCGGGACGAAGAAGGTACCTGTGTGTGATATCTGGACATACCCGCTTGGGTCTTAGCGACGTTCAAGCCCTGCTGAAAACCCTTTCCACCCAAATATGTTACTTAAGGGCTAAAGAGAAGATCTTGCGTTGGTCCTGCAGCTGGAGAGATAACCAGGGACCACCCAGGCACGTGTATGAATTCTTCTGTGTTGGGTAGAGATAATTGATGGTCTCTTCTCTGTGAATATCCTTTTTATCAACCACTCATAAATCCAGTGGTTTGTAGGGCAAGAAACCCTTTTCTTCTTGTGTCCTTCTTCTCTACTTGTGCCTTCATGAAAGAAAGATGGAGAGCGAAGCATCCTTTTGTCTTAGAGGCCCTTTGAGATTTAAGTAGAGCGGTACCAGAAGATGTCATTTGGAAATGTAATATTGTGGAAAGAACAAAAGATGCTGATAGGAGTGAGCTTGTCTGAAGGAAGGAGCATGAAACATGGATTAGGAGGTTGGTTGCAAGATGTTTTCAACTTGTCATTAAATACAGCCATAAAACCATCCTGTTTTCCAAGAAAAGATTTTTTTTCTATTGCAAGACCCTCCAAGAGCTTTGTGTCGCATCCCCTTGGGCATCTTGCAGGGCCTTAATGACAGCAGACGTCCTCCAAAAAAGGAGGATGGCTATTTTGAAGAGTCTCATCTTTGAGGTCGTAGACCTTAAAATCTTCCCAGGAAGAATGAATGGGCAAACATGCACCTGCTTGAGGGTGCGAGGCTGGATCCCCAACTCTAAGTGCTTTTCTAAATGGTTTTCCAAGGCACTTGTGCCTTCTCCCAGGAAGCCACAGCGAAGCTGTGCCTCTGCCAAGCGCAGTGTCTCCAAACCCCTTCTGAAGTGTCACCGCTGACATTTGGCACTGATTTTGGGGAAAAAAAGCAATTAGTTAAATAAAAAAGTGCAAGGATTGCAGTCTTCTGCCCTTGGTGGGTGTAAATGCCTGTGTGTGTTGCTCTTTTGTGATCCTTGAAGGCATCAAAATGCGTTCTGGAAGAAGAAAAGCTTTGGCCTGGTTTTAAGCTAGAAATTTCAGTTCAGCTCTGACCTTCTCTTCCATGCAAGACCTTGACAAAAGTCAATCAAGGCTAAAACCTCACTTTTCTGTCTTTCACGCTTCTCCCAAATACAAGGTGTTGAGGGAATTACTCAAACAGTGGGGCAGGACTGGAGATGATTGAGAAACCCTTGGTTATTTAACGCAAGAAGGAAGAAAAGTGGTGATGAATTTGTGCCATAGCCAGATGCGTCAAACGATGGACCCGATAGAAAGCAATGATGTTTCACCAGCAAGAGTCCTATGATGTCCATGAAAGTGGGTCTGAAAAGCAAGGGCAACTGAAAGCTGTTGAGAAAAGTGTTTGGTTTTTTTTTTATATAGAATCATA
>VYZM01005836.1:15829-27025 GCA_013398915.1 Dromas ardeola
CCGTCCCCGTCCCCGGCTGCCCCCGCCCCGGTGAGGGTGGCTGCGGCTTCCCCTCCGCACCGCCGGCTCCCGGGCTCTCGGCCACCGGCAGCTGCAGACCTCGTGGAGGTTTAAAAACCCGTGGAAAGTTATTTCTTAGGCTTTTAACACAAACGCAGACCGCGTTTTCCACGTATCTTATTAAATGCGCAGTAGCGCTCGACAAAATGAGTCAATACTGAGTTTTAGTTGTATATTTAGCCCACACCAAATTCCCCACTTTGCATTTTTCATAGAAGCATACAATTTGTCCAGGGATGGAGCCAGGCAGGCCCCTCTGCCAGTGCTTAAAATGTTCAGAGTCATGAAACTATGAAGCAGTTAAAGCCTGGAGAGTCCTACTGTAGAGAACTCTAGGTCTGACATTTGCATAGGATCCTAGAACACTTTGGGATGGAAGGGACCTCTAAAGGCCATCTAGTCCATCCCCCCAGCAATAAGCAGGGACATCTTCAACTAGATCAGGTTGCACAGAGCCCAGTCCAACCTGACCTCGAATGTCTCCAGAGATGGGGCATCTACCACCTCTCTGGGCAACACGTTACAGTGGTTCACCACCCTCATTGTAAAAAATTTCTTCCTTATATCATCTACATCTTCCCTCTTTCAGTTTAAAACCATTACCCCTTGCCCTATTGCAACAGGCCCTGCTAAAAAGTCCCTCCCCATCTTTCCTGTAGCCCTTTTAAGTAGTGGAAGGCTGCTATAAGGTCTCCCCAGAACCTTCTCCAGGCTAAACAACTCCAACTCCCTCACCCTGTCCTCACAGCAGAGGTGCTCCAGCCCCATGATCATCTTCGTGGCCTCTTCTGGACCCGCTCCAACAGGTCCATGTCCTTCTTGTGCTGAGGGCTCCAGAGCTGGACGCAGTACTCCAGGTGGGGTCTCACCAGAGCGGAGTAGAGGGCGAGAATCACCTCCCTTGACCTGCTGGCCAGTTTTCTCATACATTTGCCATGAGGATCCTTCCAGTACTTCCATAACAGCCCCAGATAATCACTAATACACTCTCCACAAGCATTGCTTGAGGAAAGTTAGCCCCATTGACTTTCAAAGTCATCTAAGTCATATTTTCAGGAATTTAATTACTGCAAGAGATCACCAAACAGGCTGAAGTCCTCGATTAAGGAGGGAATATTTATCGATTGCAGGGAGAGGAGGCAGGGTGGATACTGAATCCGTCACTTTTTAAATACATGAAGTGAATGATCTTAGTTTAGTTTATCTGCACTGTTTAAAAATTCAAATAGGCATTATTCAGCACAACCAACATTTTTTTTTATACCCAGTCAGTAAGTTTAGGTGTTATTCAGGAAAAATTAATGCATATATCCAACTTAGCAAGTACCAGGTAATTGTACACACAATGAAATTACTGCAATATTTATTCCAGCTTTTCACACAGTTTTTATTTCTGCATTGTTAAAGAAGGTTCGTGCTCACACTATGTGGAGTGTGAAATTAATTATGACCACTGAGAATGCGAAATAACTCCACTGGTATAAACGAATGACAATTAGGCCCTTTAAGACAAATACATGACCTTTGCGCTAGCACCGTACCCCGGGGATAACCTATTCAGGCTCTGAAAATTAGCTCACCAGACGTTTTGCATTCAACAGGAACAATATATATAATGTTTTAATGAACACAGTTGTGTCACGCATGTTTCCCATCTTATTTTTTCTTTACAGAAATATTAAATATCGGTAAATCCTAATGCAAGAATTGTTCATCTCACCATAGCATCTACAGACCCCAAATGACACCAGAACTTTGGTGCGCTGGGCTCTGCATAACAAACAAGCGTTCCTGCCTCAGAGAGCTTTTGTCTTACAAAGGCGAGAGATGGCAGAGAAGAAAGGAAGGCAGAGAGCTGTGAGAATATTTATCATAAGGCATGAAATCCGATCAGAGCTTGAAGCACAAGCTCCTGGTCTCCAGATTCAGTCCTGCCCGTTGCTCTCATGAGTCACGAGGCAGCATCCTGGAGGTTTACTGGGGAAGTCCAGCAGAGATTGCACTTGAGCTGGTCAGGAATGTTCCAAACTAAGTTTTGTGAGAAAAGTTGTATTTGTCAAAGACGATTTGTTTTTAACAGGTTTTCTCTCGGATTTTTCTCAGGTCAGACAGCCCGACCCCAGATGCCCAGTAGCGAGTGGCAGAGGGCACCCACTGGGGCTGCACCAGCCCCAGCTTTGCTTCTCTGCTGCCTGCTTCTTTTTCTCACCGAAAAGTTTTGAAAGGTCTCATTTTTGTCTGTTACAGAAAGGAGAACACCTCTTGAAATGTCAGGGGTTTTTCACAAGCGACACGGCTTTTTCTCCTGACCGGCCCTGTGCAGGCAGCTACACTCTGCTTCCCTTCTCACAGCCCTTGCCTTGTCCTCTGCCGAGAGGAGCTGCGCTTTGCACCCCACGGTTCATCTGGAGCTGAAGCATCTGGCAAACTGCACCACTGCAACTCTCAGCTTAATTTGCCAATGTAGAATTTGCATTAATGCAGCTAATGTAGCGTCTGGGAGCCTGAACTTCCCCCCCTGCAGCCCCAGGAGCAGCACTGACGAAAAGAAGAGGCAGCACGAGAGGGCGAGAAGAGTCCTCGCTGCCCTACGGCCAGCCGAGTGCCACACTGATGCGTGCTTCAGCGCACACGTTTTGGCTTTGATTCTCTTCCTTGAGACTTTAGTTTTCCTCAAAATCTTTACGGAGGTCTAGAAGATGCGTGGGAAATAAGTATGGAGTAAACATGTAGGAAATAAACCTGCTTTTCTCAATTTCAGTAGAAGAGCTGAAGTAAGAAACCAAGAAGCCGCAACAGGAAAAATAAAAGCACGAATGTAGAGCATGAAGGAGCTTGGAACTCGGAGTAACCTGTTAGACTGTTTTTTAGCCCAGATCACTTGTTCCTTCTTGTTTCTGCAATTTGTGATCCTCTTGTTACATGGATCTCGCCTGCTTTGTGGGGCTCAAAGCAAGAAAACCAGTACCCAAGTAGTGCGAGTACTGGAAGCACTACGCCAGTTCTTGCTTACGGATGACTGGCTCAGCCTAAGAAGGGAATAACAAAGCCGCCTGAATGACAGCTTGGATCAAGTTCATAATGACCTGGTTTGTACAGGCCAGGTGTTATGTAGATTGGAGCTTGTTATTGTGCAAAATTTTGGCAAGCCTCGCGATGGCAACAGCCAGTTCCAGCAGAGCTGGGCAGAAAGCCACAGACTACAGGCAGGTCTATCTTCAGCAAGATGGGCAAAGAAACCGTCTTTTTCTGTACTTGATACCTTGGGGATGCGAACCAACCTGCCTGCACAGCATCTGGAATAAAGCTCATAAAGGAAGAGAGAACAGTTTCAAAACATGGAATTCCAGGCTTAAAAAACGAAGAGGAAAGCATGTATAAAAACACGTCGCCAAGTTTATTGTCTGTTTCTTAGGGAGCAAAAATTCAGAGCAAAACGGTACAAGATAACAAGAGTCTCCCACTACAGCGTTAATGGAAAGTGAGCAAACTGTTACAAAACGTCCCTACCGGTATATCCCATATTTGTTAGGAAGTCTTTCATAATACTGCATCAATTTGTACATTATCTGAAAGTAGTTACTAGAGTAATGAGGATGAAGAGCTATCAACATTAGGGCTCACCTAGGATTTGTTTTCTTCCTCTTTACCATTAATATGCACATACTATGATTTGTTACTTAAGCTAGTTGGGCTTAAATTTGATTCTTTCTTTAGGCAGCCATTTTTTAAAAAGAGGAAGACACCAAAAAACAAATCAAGGAAAGTATCTTGGGTGCAATTTTGGTAATAATAATTAACGTTGAACTTTCAGGAAATCTGAGCGCTTCTCACCAGTACTCAGCATTTATTCCTGTGCCCAAAGTTAATAAAAGACACCGTACAAATCAAATCAAAGCCAGCTGGATGAACTGATAATTTTTTTGTTATACTGAATATACTGAAGACTTTGTAAGTGTGGTGATAGTTGCATCGTACCACAAAAGCTAGTACGTCTCGGAAGAAAAAAAAAAAAAAAGGAGAAAAAAATTTCTGAACTGTGCAATCTTTACCAGGATATTATAACTGCAAATAAATGTCAGCTTTTTCCATATATGAAGCATGGCATTTTTACTGTGGTAGTATCAGCTTTCATATTGAAGTCAATGGCACCAGCAAAAAGAAGCAGAAAGCCAAGGAGATAATGAATGCCTGCCACAATGGATTTGCAGCCCAAAGGCACAGCTTTAGAGGAGCGTTACACACAGGACAGGCACAAAGTAGGTGTGGTTAGTCGGGCTTTAATGCTCCATGGAAAGGCGGGTTACAAGGAGTTTCTTAAATCTCTCGTTGTTCCAGAACTTACACCGAGGTTTAGAAGTCTATTTTTAATAGTCTATTATAAGCTGGGATCAAGAGAACCTGAAAAAAAGAAATTATCCTCTCATCCTTAGGGGCAGCGCCTGAGAAATCGATGCTAATGAACAGACTGCAGCATACGGAAGCTTGCATTTCCCCTGCTGCACCAATTTTGTGCATTCACAAGGGACACTGCGAGTGCCATCAAGTGTAATTAGAAACAGGGAGGGGGGAAAAAAGGATATCGTTCTTTCGCACTTCTCATGGTGTCATTTCTTTGTGGCAGATTTAACAGAGATTAAACAGGCATTCAGTTTAATACGGGTCCTATTAAGGACCAAACATAATTTATTTTTAATTATGGAGTTATCAAGACACCAGCATAATTGATGGCAGTCCTGTTGTGAACATATCCTTAGATGACGACTTCGTTAGTAAGAGAAGAAATGCATACAGGCAGGATATTTATCTTTACTAACATTCTAGTTAGAGTATATCTCTGTGAATACTTACAGCCAGTCTTAATGTTGGGTCCAAGCCCAACACCCACTACTCCAACCATGCACAATACCCCAAATCCCAGTGTGCAGCCCTGCCCAAACCTGAAATATCTGCTGACCCGGGATTTGAAATCAATCCTCTCCGCGGCACGGGGTTTGCCGCACGCGCAGAGGTTGATCAGCACACCAACCCCCTCTTCTCCACAAGCCATCTCTCCCTTCCTACTCTTCTCCACCCAAGTTCTGCTCTTCGTGTCCCACAAAGGGTGGCAAGTGTTTCCTAAGGGACACACGGCTCCTCTTTCCGTGACTTTATCATACACCACAGTTCAAGGCACAGGTAGCGGAGAGTGTAAATTGCAAATCAGACCGAAATATCAGTGCAGGTTTAAGCCCATTGCATCACCCAGTGGCTCCCCAGCCACCTTGTGGAGACTCGTTCTTGCTCATCCCTCCTGTTCCCACTCCCCACCATGCACCCTACCACAGGGGATACAGATGTTGCATATTACATGGGGCGGGGAAAAAAACCCTAGAGCAATCAAAGAGCTTTTCTGATAATGGGAGTGAAAGTAGAACATTTCCTCAATGGCTGACTGGTCTTGGCCCGCTCCTTTTGCAGGCACGTCAGCAACCCCAGTGTTCGAGGAGGACGGGGGTCTGCTGTCTGTACCTCGCAAGCACCGTGACAAAGAACAGCCGCCTGACCAGAGCTGTCCCTTGGTGTTTTACATATTGAAAATCTTTCCAAGAGCAAGTTAACTTCTACAAAAGGGAGAAAAACATTTGAACGTTGACATTATTCGCACCCCAGAAGAGTGGATTTGCGTAGAAGATCACTAGCTGTTATACGTTACCATTTAGGCTTAAGATCTGATGTCCTACATTCCTTCCACCAAAGAAGAGCGTTAACTATTTGCACTCTACATCCTTTTGGGTCACACCCTGTGCCTGCACGTCTGCTAACACAACTATACCCGCCCTGGTGCACGAAGATCAGAAAACAGCATATGGATCATTACAGACGTGATCGGTACAAGGGCTTTTGTCATTGTCACCGTCCCTGGAATCATTTCTCCCGTTCAAATTTCAAGATCATCTTGAGTGTTATTTTTGAGAATGCAGGATCAGACCTTTCGATGCCAGTGATGGCTTGAAGGAGGAGGAATATTTATCAAAGAAATAATCACTGCAAATTATAGCACAGACCGGAACTACTGCAAAAGACCAATTATCTTCTTGGCTAGAGCCTTGTTAGTGTTCAAGGAAACACGATACTTGCATTGGTGTGTAAGAGAAAGTCCTTTGTAAGTACCGTGGCATGCCAGTTAAAGAAAAACACAAGTAGGGTGCAGCATGAAGCAACGTGTCGGCCACCTACTCGCCAGCCAGGGCAGGGCAAGAGTTCTACCCGCCATGCAAAAGAAGAAAAGCTTCAATGGAGGCACTTCACAAGCTATTAACCTTTCCTGATTGGAGTCTTGCTTTACAGAAAGAGCAGCAAGTACCTACTCCAAGAAGGGCTTTCCTGCAAATAGTAACTGGCAATAATTTAGCAGCTGGGGAACCTGTCAAGTATTAAGGTTTTTGTGTCCTGAGACACTACTTTGTTAGGAACAAAGGTGATAATAAGAGATAAAGAAGGCTCATGCTAGTGACTAATTATTAGATATGAAATGTATGACTATGGAGCAGAAAACTAAAATTCAAGATATTTTCTTATAATTTTGGGTTTGCTTTGAGAGGTTTTTTTGCTCTTTTTTTAGTGCTTCTGTTCCACTGCTTTAATTAAGTGTTGAATACAAGGTAAGGGATTTGCTCAACACAATCAATAATGGCATTCTGATGCTGATGTTAAATTGACTTGCTATTTTTAACATGCTGCTTAGTTATTGCCTATCATCCTTAGTCACGCCTTGGGGCTCTGCGGATACGCGCCAGGGTAGGAGATTCCCAAGCAGGGCTTTGCCTCAAGGAGGCTGAATCCTGTCGCATACTTCTGAGCATCCATGCAAGAGATTAAGGGTACCGCCAAACACGTCGGTGGTGGTAAGAAGTTTTTGCACGGAGACAGCCATCCGCAGAAATCTGGTTTGACCCAGCCACGCTCATAGTGAACAGCTTTCACTTGCTACCATACTTTACTGGATTTAGCTGTCTTTATCTTGTGAATATTTTACAAAGCCAGTACACGTATTTCTAACGCTAGGAAAAAATCTGCCTTAATAATCCTAGAGAATACCTTGCTACCATTTATTATTTGAACGAATTGTTATTAAATTCCCTGTCAACATGAAATAGGGAAGTGTTCACGCTATAGATGGCTGCAATTTTTAAGACAAAAAAAAAAAAAATTTAAATTCCAGAACAGAAGTAGGGTGAAAGAATGAACAGAAATTTACTCAACAGCTTAATACTCAGCCATGTTTGTCAGAAGATTTCTCTGGTTTCTTTGCACTAAAAAGCAGTCACCACTTTTTGCCTAAAGAGCCAAAGAGGAGAGGGATGTTCAACTCAGCTAAGAGCCTTCCCTTCATACCAGGTCTGCCTCCTTCTCCAGAGGCTCCCTGTTCAGTGCCTAAACATCACAGCGCTCTTCAATTTGTACACGCCTTGCGTACCTTTGCAAATCATTTAGGAATACCTGAGTATATGTCCTATCTGTCTGTACAGACAAACACAATAAATGCATTATACACAATTTTCCATCACCTCGCCAAGCTTTTCATAACTTTCTAAAATTGCGCTTTTCTGCATGTTTGAATATAAAATAAAATATTACATTTAACAGGTTTCCAACAGTAAGGATTCAATTCACACATCACTGGTATCTATGTAAGTATGTAGAAAAGAGACGAACTAAAGTTCAAGAACAGCCACAAAACAAGTTTGAAACTATTTTTGTTGCTTTTTTTTTTAAAGAAGTATTAAACATCTTAAAATCATCCCCTACTTTTTTCTTCTTCTGTATTTAAGAGTGATAGCGAATTTGCCTGAGATTTCGAGTCAAGCCAGGTGTTTAGGTTCATTTCTGGGGAAGACTTGCTTACTGTGCACATCATTTTCCTACCCAGGCTGTCCTGCCAGAGAAAGGTATTACAGCGCATGCATTTGTATTTGCAGCCTCCTAACAACATTTAGGAATTAGTTCAGTGTATCTGCCCCTCTCTTCTCTGCCACGTTTCTCCCGTTAAGGCTCCAGATCGGTGTCATTTCATAAACCAGGTAATCTGCGAAGCAAGTCGTTGATACGTTCTCCCACGTTAATAATTCCCAAAGCCACCCTGCACAGCACACCCAGGAGCATCAGCAGGATGGGAACTAATGGACCCAAACCTTTCTAAAGGCAACGATCGTGTGCTGTAGCATGCCTCAATACTACTAACTGATTAAGGCAACGCTTACAAACTTTAAAAATGTTTTCCTCCCTCTGAAATCCTCATGCAGTTATTTCTCCGTCTGCTCTATAGTGATTTTTTTCCATTCTGGATGCATACAAAAGAAGCTGAAAGAGTTTACTTGAACCATGGTCTTACTAACTGCTAAGTTTCATGTTTGAGTGGCATTTCTGTTTGTTGTTTTTTAACAAAAATATTTTTAAAAGACAATTTGCAGTCCTAGGACATACAAACATATGCTGAAATACCCCTTCTTTCACCATAGCCTTGGTTTTCAGCACCGTATCACATGTATTTACTAAGAAATGTGGTAGTTTTTTCAGATGCCAGGAAACAATACAACTATTTTAGGCAAAGTCTCATTGCTTCCTAAGGACATAACTAACTGCTGGTGGAACTCTCTGAACTTTATATTAGCCTGTGTTGAAGCGCTGCAGGATTAGTTATAATTAACTGTCATCATGTCATTTTTTTCCCAACCACTCAGATTAAAAAAAAAAAAAAAAAAAAAAAACCACCAAAAAGACCCTAGCAGCAACCATGATTAAAATGTCTCTGTTTCCTATCCCAAACTTCATTTTTAACTCAGAGAGCTTGCAAACTCTTCTCCACACAGCCCTCAGCTTTCACACAGGTACTTGTGTCTTGTCTACCACACATAAAAATAAGCATTTTTAACAGCAGCTGAAGAGTTAGTTGTACAGAAGGTATAAGAAGCTTAAGACAAATATTTAATATTAAATAAGTGCTTCCTTACTAAACCATTTACACTCCCTGGTGTAATAGTTTTGTGGATACCTATTGCTGATTTATTCATTTATATTACTTCAAGGAGCCTGTTGGAGCCTGTAGGCACACATTCAAAAATAATTTAAAAGGACATGGATTCATCAGTGAGCCGATGACGACTAATGGTAATTCACTAGTTGAACCTGTGCCAACTAAAAATAACATAAAACTACCTCCAACTCGTGTTTCTCCTAGTTTAGGATAGGTTTATAAGCTCTGTGACATCATCCCGAGAGTCAGTAGAACTCGTATCTCCTATATGATAGGTGACAGCTTTCATCTAATGTATCACCTATGATACGACAGCTTTCAGAATAAAAAGCCTTTGTTGACAAGAGTTAATATAAAGAAATACTTAAATCAAGTGACTGTGAGTGACCACTAACTGTGAATGTTAAGAGCCAAAAAGTTGACACTTTCTCATAGGTCATCCCAAAAACTTAATATTTACAATTCTCACATGAACACATTTTATTTAATCAGGGGTGGAAATGGATGACGTTGCAAAAATTAATGCAATATTAATTAAAGCAAGTCACATTTTATTTTAGAATAATCTACTTTCAGTTAAAAATCATGCTCTAACATTCCTAATTCCATGCTTCTGGGGAATTAGGAGAGGAACGGGCATCATCATCTCCACTGCCACCAGCAAAGACAGAAAACTAGACAAACCCCTGGTCTGATCCAATAAGACATCTCTTATGCTGTGTTAAGAACCAGGAAATACAAGCAGATACTGCCCCAAGCGAAAAGGATTTGTACTTCTTTTAAATATCTGAACTGATGGAGATTTTTCTCCCACTACTCCTTTGGTCCATTCTCCCACCCCCCTTAAAAAAAAAAAAAAAGCTTTCATAATAAAGACTGTGGTGTTTTCAGAGTCATCCATTATCTTGAACTATATCTAGAGACTCCACTGCAGGAGGTCGCCGTGCCTCGAGGTAGCAACTGCTGCTGCTTTTCATAAAAACGCTAGACCAAGTCAGAAGGAGCAGCAGAAGGGTTTCATGTAACTCTTCGCTGTGGCTGATAACTGAAACACTCTGAGGGAGGTGTAAGGATTTCCCTGGCTTGTCTTGGAGGAAGCTTCTGCCAAAGTTAAGGTCTTATTTTGCAAAACGGACAGGTAAGCCACACCATGCACAAGCAACTTCATTTCTTTGTGATCAGCTCTGGGAAATGGCTAAATTCCCTCTCCCATTTAGGCAGCACAAGCCTTTCTTCACCAGTCTGAAGGGCAAAACACTCGCTTTCTGCAACAGTCGCTTTACAACATTCTAAAACTCATTACAGGGAAAATTTACACAACTAAAAGATGATTTAAACAGCATTTAATACAAGATTCAATACAGAAATGTTTTAACTGGATTTAAAGAAGTGGGGAAATGACACATTTACTCACCTTTTATGCTATACTTCTGCATTTACCTTTACTGAGAAGATGAGGTACTATACCTCATTCATGGGTAATCTGCTGTTTTGTTGGGGTTTTTTTAATCATTTGCAACACATACATTAAGGTAGTTTCTGAACAAAGACCCACCAGAGCAAAGTACAGCTGCCTGCATTGGGCAAAGCAGCTGAAGAGGTTTACCAATGCCAGTGGTGCCAGTCTGCTTTACAGGAGGTAGATAAATGCATTTAAATCCTCATGCGCTTCCAGAACATGGAAAGGCATAGCACAGCTCTAATACCCCGTCCCTGGGTGGATTATCAGCAGTGAACCTGATCCCGGCATTTTAAAGGAAGAACACCTAGAACCTGTCTTTTATGCTCAAACCCAAGCTGTAAAAAGTTTCACCTATCAACAGAGAGAGAACAGGGTCAACACTACCGTTCACTCAAACATGAACAAGAGAAACTTTACTATCGAATTAAATCTCAGTAGCAAGTGATGAGGAATTTCACACCTGGAATAAAATAATTGCTCAAAAAAGTCACCAAAGGAAAACCGACACGGTAGAACGTTCCCAGCTGCTGCGGAGAAGTATTGGCTTTCTTTACCATGTCAGACATGCTGTAGGTGACTGCATGCCTCCATGACTCCCTTAGAATTATGCCTGATCTTCAGAAATCCTTCAAAACCAACTTCTTTTTTTTTTTTTTTT
>VYZM01005836.1:27073-76606 GCA_013398915.1 Dromas ardeola
TTTTTTTTGAGGTATTGATTCAGCTTAAAAAAGTGTTTGTTCCTTGATAACTACTTTTCCCATCCAATACGTCAGGTTGCCAGCAGTTCCAGGAAGGTCCAAACTTGTTTTTATACCTTCAAACGCTCCCAGTTGCCAGACAAGTTTCAGAGCAGCCTCCCCCATTCCGCGTCTCCTCTTGGTCACCTTTGAAACCCCATAACCAGCTATGGATTGCTGGGCGTCTGACTTGCTTTGCCGTGGCAAGGGAGTAAGACAGCAATAGCAAGTGAGACGCTATGCTACTGCACTTTGAAATAGGTGAATCACAACAAGCCACAAACTTCTTTTCTTTCCCACTCTACATTATTTCTGGATACAATACAAGAGTGTCTAATGAATTCAAAACTTTTTTTAGTTTTGTATCTAGAATTACATACGCCCACACGAAAACAAATCAGAGGAAACTCGGTGCTTCCCTAACTCCCAAAAAAGGGCAGCCTGGCTTAAATGGATTGAAGTTTTAGAGAAAATCTGAGACTCGCGCGCAGATTTCATGCTGTCATTCTCAAGAGAAAACACAGTGAGGAGAAAGGGAATGGGAAGAGGAACTCACAAGCTATTCAGTTTAACTTAATCCCCAGACACTAGCAGAGTTTCATTTGCAGAGGACCAAAAAAGAATTTTTTTCCTGGGTCGTTAAATGTTAATCTAAATTCGTTCATGCTCCTCTTAGCAGGCAGTTCGAGTCCATATGATTGCCAGCAAGTGCCCATAATTTGATTGATGTCTTCTCACCCATCTAGAAATCTGAAGAGAATCCTTGTAAATGATTAAATATTTGATTCCTAGCAGCAAAAGGAATGAAAAAAAGACCCTACATGGGTATGTAAATGGCAGACCGACTGGGTTAGGTCCTAAGCTGGAAGTCCACTGCCTTTACTGAGCAAAGCAGAACAAAGGTAGTTTTAAAGTTTCATTTGTGCTCCCAGCCACAGTGGCAGTGAGAAGGCATTTTGACCCCCAGCACAGTAAATTATTTCCAGATCTGACAAGCACCAGAGAACATTTCTCAGCCTGGGATCACTGTGGGACTGGTTGCAGCAGCTAGTGCGCAGGCTAGGACCTCTGCACCCCCAGTGATGAACTCCCTGGGTACCCAACGGAGGCAGAAAGGGACCTTAATATGGGGCAGGAACCCACCTCTAGGCATAGAAACAAGGATTTCGGTGTTATATTCATAGTGAAAGCTAAATTCTTAACCACAGCAGTGACGAAAGAGTGGTCATTCGGGGTTAGTTGTGCCCATGAATTTGAATAGAAGGATAGTGGTTATTTAACGCAGAGTCTTTTTAAAAGCAAATCAAAAATGGAAAAAATGAAGACTAGTGAGACAACTTTAGAAGACCACTTTTTCTATAAATGATTTATTAGAAATGAAATAAGCTGGAAACCAGGATTCACAATCTCCCAACCAATCATCCATTTCATGTAAAGTTGCTGTCTTAACCTGCCAAAAGAAATCAAGTGTAAAAAATGTAATGAAAGAAATGGCACCTTCCTCTTGGACTTAAAGATAGTGTTTAGCTTTAAAAGTATAATCTAAAAATAAGCACTGCTGCTCACTAGTCCCATTGTATACTCAGGTTCATTCTTCTTCATTTAATAGCAAATAGATCTAATATCCATTTGGCATCCAGTAAACCTGTTAGCCAGTGGAAACACAGAATTTTAATACTTGTAAAAAATATTTCTTTACAAATAAGGAAGCAAAAGACATCTGGCAATTAACTAATGTGCCCAATCCATGTCTTCTTAGATTGGCCTTATTTCTACATCGCCAGCATTGCATATGTCAAACAACCACAGTTAGAGGCAAAACAATTGTTAAAATGAAACACTGAAATAATTTATCCTTATAGGAACAGGCAATTTCAACTTCTGTGCCCAAAAGATGGCACAATTAATGGTCTAATTATAGCATATTTATAAACCTTGCACTAAACCCCATTTCCTTATGTGAGTGATACCTTTGAAGTTAACACGACTCAATTATCTGCTCTGTGAGCCATGGTTGCACAAGGTTTTTAGTTGCAACATACCCGGAAGGTGAAGACTGACCATCCTCTCAAGGGGTAAATGCTAGACATTTATTGGTCTGAATATCAATAATTCTGAGAACTATTCCTTGAACTGCAACTGCATCCGAGGACTTCCCTGCAATGAGTAATAACTACTACAGATTCAACACAGCTGTAATATTCAGAAACCTTCCTTCCCTTTATAAAAATGTTTTGAGGCATGCACTTTCTCCAGAGTTTAAAGTTGAACTGCCAAGCATTTAAGGACCTCATACTGAAGAAGATTGCATAGCGTGCGGGTTGAGTTACACGCATACAAAAATTTAAGTAATAGAAAAGATATGCTATTAGAAATTCGTAGCTTGAAGGGAAAAAAAAAACATCTCCCTTTTTTGACAGTGATAGTATTACTGTGCCAAAGGTAGTAGCTTAGGCATGAACACTGATCCTCAGAGAACCAACTCTCCTGTTGGCATTCACTTCATAAATAATCCTGCAGAACAACCAGGCACACCTTGTCCCATAAAAAACAAAGATGATCCTTCGCATTTAGATCTTTCCAGGCAGGAAAGAAAGGAGAGAGGAAACCTCATTTATACCAGGTAGCTTCTCTGCTACTCCTAACTTGGGCATGCATTGCTCACTTGAAACACGTAGGAACGCAAACAGAAGGTAGGGCTAAAACCAGACGCGTACCTTGCTGCCTGGGAAACTCTCCACAAAAAAAACTAAACCTGTGCTAGGCTGTCTGCATCCTGTCTTCCAGGTAAAAGGAGAAAGAAAAAAAAAAAAAATCACCTTCTGCCCTTCAGACGGTTCTGGAATTGGTGGTGGGTCAGATGAAAGAGCCTGACTTCTCAGCGCTCCGACAGAGTGCAAATTCAGCGGCTGTCTTCCGCAGTGGAAGAGAGAGGAGGAGATAATGCCACAGCAGGACATTCTTGAAAAACTTTTTCTTTTTGCTCCTATATACGTCGTGATTGCGCAGATTCTTCTTCTGCAAAGCATTAGCTCAGAAAGACAGGCTACTCAGCCAAAAAAAGAAAAAAAAGGAATTATACCTCAGACTTCTATAACTATAGTGATCTATAAGAGCTAATAATTAATCAAGGTCTATCATTCCAAAAGTAGATTCAAACTTCGTAAAAGGCTAACTGGAAAATATAGAGCATACTGTGGCCCAAAAATTCCTTATAGTTAATCAGTTTGTTACATTTCAGACTGTACCATGACAGTCCACAAATCAAGTGAAGGCCGAGGAGACTGGAAATCACTCTGACCTAACCGCAGGCTTCAGCAGCGGCAAAAACTCAACAGTCGCATCCCAATAAAACAAAAGCAGGATTGGCCAGAAATGCACTTTCCCAGCTGGAGGCTTGTCTTATGATCACATCCATAGAGAAAACATTAGAACTAGCGATAATTGATTTCTGTTTGTTTTCTTAGAGAGAGTTTCCACTTCAGCCCTTTGCTTGCATGTAAAGTCACGTTGGGGGTGATAACATTTTCCTCTGAAGCATCACTCTTGTAAGGTGAGCTTTACAAGTGAGTTCAGATACTAAATATTTATCTACAGGAAAGAAAGGCTTTCCACCATAGTAGATGTACCTTACAGTATAATCTTCATCCAATAAAGCCATTTTAGATCAAACATCACTTGATGTTCTGGCTGCAAACTGATTTTTGGTATCATGGCTAGAAATAAACTGGAAGAAATTTTTGCATAGGATTAAATAATATACAAATGATGTCTGTACCTACTTGAAAGATTGAGTTTAAATACTGCTTAAAGTAAAAACAAATTGTTGAGACATGCTTAAGTGCTCTAGCCAGATGAATCACGGTATGCCCAGAACTCCCACTAAATCTATTTTATCCAAAGAGCTATGTGGATAAAACTGACAGAAAAATATGCTGCTAAAACCGATCACATCAGTTGTTTCCCAGCACTGATCACTCCTCCTCACTGCATCCTAAAGACGTATCTTGGACCACTAAATTCCTCTTCAATACTTGCCTTCAAGTACCTGCCCTACTTCAGAACTGACTAAATGTTATTTTTAAATGAATTAAAAGGATAATTTAGGAAAGGATTTTGTCTAATACTGTGAAGTCCCTGCGGACTTCATCAGGAATGCTAAAAGCTTCAATTCCTGGACCCAAGGTGGGTTTTGCCATCAAAACCTTAGCCACCTGCCAGAGCAGCTGGTGGCCGTCACCCTGGCCTGGGGGGTCACAGCTCAGCTGCCCAGGACCAGGGGCTTCACCCCGGCCACCCCCACAGACTGCTGCGGGGCAGGGGGCCACAGTGTCGTGCCAGAAAGGGAAAACACAAATCCCTCGAAGTCACAACATTTCTTTTGCAAAGCAGAATTATTTATTCTGCCTTCCAGCCAAATTAAGGAAAGAATGACTGGGACAGGAATATATAAGGATGAAAATAAGGGCTTTTGGTTATTGTCCAGCTTCGGTTGTCATATTGGGGTTGTCATATTGGGGTATGAACAGAGTCTGTGTGCCTGCACCAGGGCACGCAGTAACCCCAGGTGCTATTAAAGATACTGGGGTTTATTCGTTCAAAGGGAGGCATAAAGTAACGAGCACGGGGTTTGCCCACAGATTCCAGCAGAAAACTTCCAAGGTGCAAGGGGGGGATCATTAATACTTGCAGTGCACATGCACAGGGGAAGAGAATTAACCTTGCGCTCACAGCCTTACCTTTGACATCACCTGAACTTTGAATAGTTCATTTGTCATTCATCTAAGTGGTCTTTCATCACAATTTTCTAGCACAGAATTTTATAATTCTTTCCAATTACTGTCTATAATATATGCAACTTTCTGCACTGCAGTTATATTTTACCGCTGAACTTTAAAACAAACATCTTAATTTAAAATACACTCTGCCAACCGTACGACACAGCTACTCCGAGATAGCTGTCGAAGAAAAATCAAGCATAAATATTTACCTCATTAGTAACAATAAAAAGATTGTAGTTAGGTAGGCACAATAAAAATAATCTTGAATCCTGTCAATGTCCATCTGCTTCAAAAGAACTCAGTCTTACAATAATTTTAGAGCTACATGCAAAAATACACAGACCTGAACTTAGTACGGAATAACTCCCCTTTTCTGCATAATATTGCGGTGGCTCTTCGGGGTTTATAGCAACCAGTGAAAGGCATTAAAGAAGCACTACTTGCCAAAAGTATGTTTATTCGCCTTCAGACAGCTGAAAACGTTAGGTCCGCAATGGACCTGTTTACTCAAGCTGTGCTGTGTGTTATAATTATGACCATCAGCCCAAAGGACCGCTAAATTAGCAGAGCCAATACAATCGATGAGATCAGGGGTACAAAGAGACTCGGGAAGGAAAGGATCTGCAGAGAAAACTATTTAGTATGACACGGCCGCCCTCTGCTTCTACACTTTGTTGACTCAGCAGCTGTAGTGGACGCTGCTGATCGAGTGCCTGCTGTACACCTCCAACATAAAGCAACGGACGCTATTAAATGGGAAAGCTCCTGCCTTAGAACAAGCCGCAGCAAATCGTGTAAGGTTTAAAGTATTTCTCACTCTGTTTTTCATGGCCTTGAATATCCAAGGAGGACACATAGGAATTCAAGGAGGGCAGAAGTGGCATCATTTGTATAGTAGAGGGGCAGAAAAGCGTCCCAAGCCGTAACATTTAAACATACTAACTAAACATACTAACTAAACATAGGCAACCGTGAGTCGGTTGTATATTTGGGTCTTAGGGAATGTGATTTAACACTTTTCTTTGTGATTTAAAAAAAAAAAAAAAGAAGGCGGCAAAAAACCCCTACACTCACACTAGGATTAGACTGAAAATTTCTTGCCCAGAAGAGAGCAAGGGAGAGAACAACCGCTTTGCTCTTCCTTTCTGTAGCGCTGGTAAGCGTCTCCTAATAGCCGCCCTATAACATCAGGGAGAAAGGGTAGCATGTTTCCAACAAAAGGGCACCAGGGTTTCTCACCTCAATATACACTCATTAACTCTGATTTCCAACTCTCCAGGAAGTAAAAGACCAGGCTGTAGTTAAAGAGACTTTTCTGCCAAAGGTCAATGAAATTTTAGTTCCAATGAAATTGTGCAAAAACCCCATATCGGTCTCCAATTCTCTCACCTTTATATAACAGACAGAGAAACGTTTGGGGTTGCAGGGACAGGGTTTAGGTACTTCTTCTCACAGCACAGCCACTAAAACTAGCTCAATATCTGCCATCAAAAATACCCAAACTATAATGCAGGGTGGAATTATTAAGCTTTATCCATCCAGTAGAAATCAGCGGCTCACATGGACCTACCCATACCTGGCTTCTTGCAGTGTCAACTTTGGTGTCTTCATGCTATTTTGCTTTTTATTCCATACTTGCTTAAAAAGCACTGCCTAAACGCTGGGTCCAGGAAAAATAGCCTGGTGTAACACAGACTGAAATCAGCCCGCAGCTTTGAAATTTTGTAATTTATCCCTATTTAAATGAATTGTTGCCTTTTTACATCTTTTGGGAGATCATGCGCAATTAACTGCAGTGATCGAAATCAGCATTTAGAAAATGATATCAATAAATAAGTCCCTCATAAAAGTATGCTGAAATCATCAGCAATCTTTCTGGTACCATTTCAGCTCCCGTCAGGCAGTGGCTGGAGGCTGGCACCTAGATAATGCTGACCTTCAGTTGTGACTGGGTTTATCTGGATTAGCATTGTTATTTGTTAGAACCTTAAAAAAACAAAGGGCTAATCAATACAAGGTCAAAACAAAAGTGTCACAGATGGCTTTGACCATTCCAGAAAGGTGACATCTGTCACCGGGAGTTACTGCAGGAGCTGGCACGATGCTCCCGTGGCTAACGCTGAGGGCATTTCTGTGGGTAACTTCCACAGGCGACGTCCACAAGCCATTTCTCAGGCAGATTTCATGCCCAGTTCTGGGTTACGTGAGCTGGCAGGTCAGATTGATCAACAGAATGAAAAATATGTCAGGAAAAAAAAGAGAAAAAAAGTCAGCAGAGCAAGGAGCAGTCTGTAATACTGGAGAGTTTTGTGAAGGAGTTTAACCCTTTGATGTTCTGTGCTCGTTTACTCTAGGAGCTCATCCGCAGTCCAAACAGCATAGCTGAAGCCAGAGACAGTTAGGGTAAGCACGAGGTTTCAGCTAAACAGTGACTCGCATCTCAAGTAGTTTATTCATGTACTAACGTTCACTTCTAAACTAGGCATTCTGACACAAAGCCTCATCTGCAAATGACATCCTCTCATAGTAAACAAGAAGTATACGATACACCTCCCAGAAGATAAAACTACCAGAAAAATGGAGATGAGTGTAATGGTTCACAGTGGATTTTTTTTTTTTTTTTCCCCCAAGCCCTGGGGATCATCATTCTTATATTTGTTCCATGAAGCCTTGTTATAGGCATAAATGGTCTTGCTCATGCAAGAGCCTCTTGCAGGGCTGGGTTAAGATTCAACACATGAGGCTAGGTTACCCTGCGCCCACAGCGCACAGCTCCAGGACACAACCCACAGAGCTCAGTTTGGGGAGGAATAAGCTTTTCCAGTACACAAAGTTCAGAGCAGGCCATGGGCACTGAGGATCTTACAAAACACATGGAAGCATGTCCCCAAGGAAAGCCTGGAGGTACAACAGCATTCAAACTTGAAATTCAAGCTCACCCTGGGATGCTCTTGAGAGGACACCCAAGACATTCGGAAAGCATTCTATTTGATATTACAAATACTGCTAAGCCACATCTGTTTATTACAGAACCATTATGCAGAATAAGGATTCAGGGTGAACTTGACTGCCTTGGGGAAGGTCAGTCTCAGACTTAGTTCTTTGCATTCTGTACGAGGGGTAGTAGGCCAAAAAAAAAAATATCAGGTGTTTGTTTAGGGAAGAAAGGAAACAGGAATGTTAGTCTACATTATGCTCCACCTTCTCAGTTGGGGTATTTAGTAGCTAATGGAAGATTTAGTTATCTACTTTTGTCCTGGTTTCAGCTAGGATAGAATTAATTTTCTTTCTAGTAGCTGCTGTGTTTTGGATTTGGTATGAGAATAATGCTGATAACACATACTGGTTTAGTTGTTGCTAAGCAATGTTTATATTAGTCAAGGACTTTTTCAGCTTCCCAGAGAAGCTGAGAGGGAGCATGGACAAGACAAGCTGGCCAAAGGAATATTCCATACCATAGATGTAACGCTTAGTATATAAATGGGAGGGGGGCAGGGATCCGCAGTCGCTGCTCAGCATGGGCTGGGTGAGAGCAACTTGGGTGGTATCACTTTATTTTGTATATTCTTTTACCATTATTATCATCATTATTATTATCAACCTCTTCCATTACTGTTCTATTAAACTGTCCCCATCTCAACCCACGAGTCTGAGGATTTTCCCCTCCCCTTTTCTCCCTACCCTACTTGGGGCGGGAGAGGGGTGGTGAACTGCGTGGTCCTAGTTGCTGACTGGTGTTAAACCGCGACAGCTTTGCACATTATATTTATTTGGAGATAAGTTTCTATGAGTTTCTGCTCTCAGAAAATGTTTCATAAAGCCTTTGGTTTTCATTTTTGTCATGGGGCAGGTAGGGAAGAATGTGCTAATCAAAGAGCCTAGAACTACAGCTTCCATAATTGGCAGCTCGGTATTCTTTCGTAGCCTTAATTTATGCGTACTATTAAAAGGTTAAAGTTGGTCACAGGTCTCCTGTGACTGTCATCTGTGAAATAATGCTGTTGGAAATGCAGTTTTGGTTCTACCTCATTCCCGCCTGCAAATAAAACTACGCATATTCTGCACATCTTTCCCCCTGAACATTGACACCTCCAGCGACATAAAATCCAGCAAGCGATGTGACAGCTGCCAAGGTCAATAAGAGTTATACTGAACTGCTGAGTAAGTGCTGGTCACACAAATCAAAGCTGTATAAGGGCAGCTTAACATACACAAATCTGCAACTTATTCAAACTACTTTTTGGCCTGAGACATTTTTATCATTTTTTCTCTTCTGCAAAATGTTATATAACGAAATGTGATGAAGTCAAAGGTATTTCATGAAATCCTAGCGCTATGTCCTTTGTGTCAAATTACTGATAGCAAAGTGTGTTGAAAAATACATTTAACATTTTTGAGACACTTAACAGTTAAAGACCATTGTAAGAGGGCAACAATATGAATGAGAAAGTAAAAATAACGTAGCAGGAAATTTTAAAGACACATTGGGCAATGCTTTCTAACTATGACCTTGATTCAGCTATTTAGATTAAATCCTAAATGAGGAATTCTGTGTTGGACATTTTCAGGGGTACTTTAAGCCTTCTGCCTTTGCTATACCTATCAAAAATGTTTCAGTATTCTTTCACAGCTGCATGCTAACTTTTAATTATCAAAACAATAGCATTTCCCAAGATGTTACCAATTGATTGGTAGGGATAATAAGGTATTTTTGGCACACCCGAGGGTTAGATTGGATTTCATATCTGAACTCTTAATTGAAAGTCATAGATGCAGGAACTGCTGTATTAGATCAGCAAAACTTGTATTTTTGTTGTGCAGTCATGAAATACGGAGATTTAGAAAAATTGCATAGAGAAATCATTCTGAACTTTGAGCCTTGAGTAAGGCCTTGTGTGCCAAACCGTATCTGTTAGCAAGTGTTTACAGCCGAGTTGAAAAGCCCTGGAAATACAAATTGTTAGTGGAAGCGCTGCTGCAACTCTAACTGGATTGCTGCGACCAGTAACACTCCAGTAATTACAGTGAAGTAAGAGTTAAAAAGGGAACGAGGACAGAAAGTTCTCCATCATCTGTCAGGCACTTGCTTACTCCTGGATTTTTCTCTGAGAAGGAAAGCTACTGGCAGAAGGGCTCTGCAAGGGCTTCTGCCTTCTTTTATTCTATTTTAAGGTTGCTAATTGATCCTCTGAGGGCAGGTTTAGTCCTTTTACTGCAGTTTCTCCATTAACAGGCAGTCTGTACAAGAGAGGCTAGAGGTGTGTGGGTGTGGGAGCCGTGCAACCTTTCACGCCGGACTTCTCCATGATGACTCACAAGGCAGGGATGTTTGAGAACCTTCCTCACCCGGCGAGAAACAGAGCCCCGTTCCCTGCTAGTAGCGTGGGGGCTGTTACAGAAGCACACTGCTCGGTTTGTTTTGCCTGAAAGGAGCCTGGCTGACCTAAATTTTCCAGGTGCGGATATGATAGCAGGTCAAGGAATAAGGGCATGGCGAGACAAAAAAGCAGATTGGGTTGGAATAGTTGTTATCTTGACTGACACATTCATCCACATTGCAGAAACACGGCTAGTGGTTGCTCTGCTTCGCAGTAGGACATTTTGCTTCAGATAAGCAAAATAAATATTGGGAGGAGCATCCCTTGTGAGATACTGCCTTTGCACTAGCATAAAAATAACTTTGCCATTGCTCGCTTTCTCTCGTAACACAGAATAGCGGAAGCACAAGAAGTGATCAGCCCGAAGCAGCCAACTGGTAATGCCCGTCACACCACTGCTCAGGAGACTGACAGCCTCCTCTGATCTGACTAATGGGTTAATTTTATTGAAGCACTACCAGCGTACAGAATGGTTTTATCAAGTGTTGCGCCATTTAAAAAGCAAGGCAGTTTGCCAAGAAAGACGGGCCATGGTTAAGAAAGAAGTGCAAAGCATAGTTTAATTTAGGTCTAAGGCACTACCGAGGAAACATTTCCATTCTTCTTCCTCAAGGATACTGCAGTTACACCTACAAATACTGCTATCCTGTGAAATGGAAAGAAGCTTTTTTCCCCCCTTTCATCCACGACTCTTTTTTACTTATCTGTTCTTTCTGCTGCCAGCCAGAAAGCAATGCCTGATTACTTTTAGGTATGTCCAGAGCCCTTTTGGTCAAGTGTCAGGTCTAACCGAAACCCACAGAAAGATTTCTACTCCATTTCCTTTTGAAGTCAGAGCTTCAATCTGAGTTGAGTAAGGCCTTCAGTTTTTAAGCGTGCAATCTCCGTTTTGATGAGAATGTCATGTAGGATTTTCTATCATGACTTATTACCATATCTGAGTACCTTTTTGCGACTCGGTGCACAGACTGTTAGTGGCAGGAAGACTGAGTACAACAAGGTCTCACTGGGGTCCTAGAGCATTGCTCTCAGTATTTAACAGGGGAAAAAAGCTGCTTTCAAGTAATAATCTCAGCCATCCAGAGTCAGTCTTAAGTCTACTCAAGAGTCTTTAGCTTTATTTTGATCATTTGCATACACTTGAGAAATACCTTAGTAAGTTCTTGGTACAAGGACCACTCAAAGTGAAGAAAAATTCTCTAATCCTTGGATGTTCTATTAATTTTCTTCTTTGGGTTTTGGCTTGTTGTTCTGTTGGGTTTATTTTTTTTTTTTAACATACACTAAGCCACCAATAAATACTTATTTTTGTACTAATTATATGTAAATTTCTGAAAACCCCAATCATTAGATTAATTCTCTTCACTTAGAATACACCCAGTTTTCATTTCAAATGGTGTTTTTATGAAACGTATGAAGCAGACAAATTTTAGTCTGAAGTTAAATATTAAGGTGTTTAGATTTTCTGCCATTCACTTCAAATACCATACGTGGTCCAACACCAATATAAGACTCACGTACAAGCACAAGGAATATAAGCCCCAGAAACAAATTGAAAAGACTGCTAGAAGACTACAGTGCGTGACCAAATGCAGAAGGTTTCAATGTATGACCTACAGAGCCCCAGTAGTCAACAGAATAACTGCAGAGGACTGGATTGTATTGAATGTTCTTCTCTTCCAAATGCAGAAAAGGGTTTGTTTCGCTCCGTCTCCAACCATTTTGTAGGTATTCATGCGACTGCCACAGAGGTCTACTGCTATGAAAATTCAGCAGGGAAACAGGAGCCAGTCCTAGGGCACTAGAACAATTGGTGGGATTAACTCCAATCTCAATCAACAAGTGGCTACAGGCCAAATTCTTTCCCAACCCTAACCCACCACATCACCATCAGAAGTCGCTCCAGATGAGCACAGATGTCCAACAACTCCATCTTTCTCAATCAATAACTGGTCACAAGCCAAACTGTGATCATGATCACATCAGTTTACAGATACTGCAGGCACGCTCCAGTAGTGAATCCCGTCTCCGGGGTGGAGTGGAGACAGTTCAGCAGTGCCACCAGACTCAGGTTGCCTGCGGATGTCGTTCTCACCTCCCTAAAGAGGGCTCAAATGACCAATCGTTGCAGACTTAGCCCACCTCGCCTTCTGCAATTACATCAGCAACTTCCTCAACAAAAGCAAGTGCTGTTTGGCAGGATCAAGCACCCTGCATTTCTAGATGTGCTACGAGCATTTCAGCGTCAAAGAGAACATGAGGTATTGAATCACAACCCTCAAATTCCTTATCAGAAGATTCATTCAGTGCAGAGCTGGACTTACTGGTCAAAATGCTCAGTGGGCCTAAGCTGGTGTAATTGCACTGACAGCAACGGAATTATACAATTCAGAGAAATAAAGAAATTACCTTATTAAGGGATTCATTTTTTTTCTAGACACCCCCAATGAGAGCCATCTGTCTTTATTTTTCTTTCATGGTCTTTGGCATGGCATTGTTTAGAAGGAGATTTTACCCCTGGATTTCCTCTATCAGGCAAATCTGAGCAGCAGCGGCAGCTCAGCGTTTCACTGCTTTAAGCAGCAGCTTCTAGACACAGACCGGTAATCATATGTCTTTGGACTAGATCTTTTTAAACTTTCACCCTGATTTTTTTGCAATGGTTTTAATTTTTATCAAAAGTGCAGTAATTTGCCTAGTATAGAGCCAGAAGAGCTTATTCCTGACCCTTTTCATCTGGTTCTCTGGGATTTTGTTGATAAACGACCTTGCAAACAGAGTACACACGCTCCTGCGCTTGCAGCACGAGCCAGACAAGAGTTATTGGCCAGGGGGCTGGGGGCTGCCTGAGGCTATAGTAGCATTTGTGGTTTTAGGTTTTGGCTGGTATATTCAGGTACACATAATAAAATAGAGCTTTTATTTTAAAAATCAATAAAATGACTGATCTTAAGTCAGAAAACCGTTTTGTTTTACTTTTACCACCATTGGTTTTTTATTGCCTCTCACATTTTGTTTTTTCCTTATCTTTTTCCTGCCAGACAATCAGTCTCGACTCCTTTTGAGATTCAGCTTTCTGCAGTTCCTTCTTTTTCTGAGGTGGCTCCTCCCCTCCTGTTCCTGGGTTTGAATCTTTCTCACCCAGGTTTTCCTACCGCTTTCTCCGTCAGGCTGTTAAAGCCAGCTCTAATACAAAGGTGATGGCATGGTGAAAAATTATGCCATTTAGAAACAAATTGCTATTTTTTTTTTCACTCTGAGCTACAGGGACCAATAAAATAGGAGACCAGACGAGTCAATGAAAGACAAGTTACACTGGTGGATCATGCGCTACTATTTGTGCTGGGTCTGGACACAGCAAGACTCTGCCAAAATTAATCTGAGAAGATTCTACTCTTCCACCCTGCTCTCAGCTGCTCATTCCCATTTCTATCTCAATCTGCCACCTCCCAGTGGTGCCACAGTGCAGATCAATAAAATTATCCAGGCTAAAACCCACTTCACCCAGATCATTTTATTGCTCCGATTTATGCTGCCACCTCAAACAATCACACAAACAACCACAGCACAGGTGGGAATTCACCGACCGAGACGGGGGGAGGCAGCTGGGTGCTTCTTTAGCTGGTGTAGCTGTTACATATCCAGTCTTGCAAATCTAGTGTAAATAATTGCGTTCTCATTTGCCTGGCGTCTTTCACTGTAACTCATTAGTAAAGCGTGCTAAATAGCTCAAGAGGAAAGGCAGCAGCTTTTCTAGCTTTCTTAATATTATTTCGTATATGACCTTCTGACTTCCAAGAGGAAAGAAAAAAGGAAAAAAAAAAATCATTCCTGACCTCTTCAATATCTTGCAAAAATGGTGAGTCTGACTATTTGTTACACTCCTGTGTTGTTAATACCAATAAATGTTAAAGATACAACGATCAGTTCCTGTATAAATCTTGGTTCAAGGATGACGGGCAAGCAGCTAGAAAACGTTCCTTCATGTCTTTTTCCCCCTAATGTAAAACTCTTAGTAGAAAAATGATAAGAATAAATGGCACCTATCCAACTGATTCCATTATAGAAGCTGGTTTGTCTGCGACAGATGATTCACTATTTATAGTGTCTTTAGTGCATGCCTCACAGTATACTCTCACAGTCAATCTCAAAGACACGTTATTTAGGCAGGGTAATGTACTCATCTTCTCGAAAGAGACCAACTTCTGTGAAGAAAAGAACACCTTGGGGGATAAAAATCTTCTATACCTCCAGACATTCAAAACCCACATAGAGCTCGAGTACAACAGAACAAGAGCATGAGTATAAAGCCAAGACAACCCTTCTGGCTTTGGGGAACTCCAAGATGCTCCAAGGTGTAAGAGGAGCATCCAGCAAAGCTGCCGTTTCCTTCTAGAAACATTTAGATGCTCCCAGCTGGAGCCAAAAACTCAACAAAACCAACTCCGATTTCTCCCAGCATGAAGGGCTTCAGCTGAACTGCCAGCTCTGACATACATCAAATAGCAAGGTGAGAAAATACAACTCTTGTTTCACGACAGGCAGTTATACCGGAGACGCTACCACACGGCGGTCAGATTCACGCCAGCTTTAAGCTCCTAGTCTGACAGAAAGCTGTACAAATCTCCATACAGACTGAAAAAATACATATAATTAAGACACCAGTAAGCGCAGAGGACGTACCCGTAGCGATCTTAAGCCCAGCAATATCCAGAAGTAGGTGGCGTAACTGTAGCTCAGGTAAGTCTACAGCATTGCAGGGTAAGCTCCAGAAGCTCATGGCATTACTATAGCCTGGGTCTGCAACAGCTGGAAAGCAGCTATAGAACCTATTTCACTGATACATGGGTGTACAACCAGTATTTTAGTTGCCCAACGCAAAATTGCCCTTTCCCCAGTAAAGCCCAAGAATGACTGTTTCTTCTTCCCCATTTCAAAGAAAAATAAATTGTTAATATTGCAAATATTCACTCTCATAAAACTCTCTGGCCCCTACAAGAAGTGCTTAGCTTTTTTTTTTTTTGTCCTAAACGTTGTTATTATAGCACATAAACTGTAAAAATGGAAACAATGAAATATTTTAAAAAGAGTTTGGATAATAAAAAAATAAAGTGTTCCATTCTGAAAAAAAATAATCACAGTGGGAGTTTTTAACATCAAACCATTTGTCAATAAAATACACAGAACTATAACAGAACACTGCAGCCCTTTTATTTTTCTTGTTTAATATTTCCAAGTCACTGTCATCAACCACTACAAATAGAGGTTACAACGCTTTGCTTTCCTTTTTTTCTTTTCTTGTTTTTTTTGGTTTTTTTTTTTTGTTTTTGTTTGGTTTGGTTTTTTTTTTAAGCCTTCACACAGTGATACCCCTCTTCAAAATACTGAGATAAACCATCATAAAGAAACACCTAAATTACCTTTGTGACCTCATTTTCCAGAAAATACAAAAGCATTTAAAAATGTATTATTCAGAACATTTCAGATCGGGAGGAACCCCATTTTATGTTTAATACTGTGTATGAATGATACATTGCAAAACTGCATAACGGAGGTCTGCTGGTTAAATGTGTTTTTTCTAGCAGCACAGTTTAAGAAACTTTAAGAAAAAAAATATAGACTGAAATCTACATTACAGTGAGAAAAAAACGTGTGTTAGATTGGCACAGCACCTGCAAATCCTGAAAACACTGGGGTTTAGCAGTTATTATCAAAGGGCAGTTAGAATTCCCCAGGGGACACGGACATTTTTTCCCAGCAATAAGTGCAAAATCTTCTCTTGTTGATTCTTACCGATACCTCGGTTCTCGGACAACCTCAGTTAATAGATCTGGTGGTCTCATACGTGTGCTCCTCATCCTGGGTTCACTTTCATAGATCTCTCTCTGCAATAAGCTATTTTCTGGGAGTGTTTCATTGCAAATACAGCTTCTCACATCATTTCTTCCTACTCCTTCCTCAAGGTAAAGAGGGGTCTTGACAGTATTTTCACTTCAGTTCCTTTCAAATAATATTAGAGCTACAAGGATGGGGATGGTTATGCATATGAAAGCTAACGTAATGGGCTAACACCTGACTGAGCCGGAGGTCGGGCAGTAACAGATACTGGGACTTCACTGTCAGTCAGGCAGCGGTTCATTAAACCTTCCTGTCCTATCAAGGGTCCCCAAATAGCAGCTTTCCTCTGACTCCAGACATCTGCGCAATTCACTTTTTTTTTTTTTTTTACTACTTTTTAATCTTACCGCAACGTCTGCCTCCAAGTCCATAAAACATGCCAGCAAACTTTTACCAAAAAGCAGGGCGAAAGTCTTCCATATTTTCCTCTCATTCTAGCTGGAGGTGGGGATTTGATTTTTTGCTCTTCTGTGATAATTCACAAGCCTGTTTTCTCCCAGAGCATCAGTACCAGCCCACTTCTACTAGAGTGCCTCTTAAGAACTGGACATTAGCCTGCCCCTACCAAAATCAAATGTTTCCCCCCAAGGGGTGGGAGGAACAGGAGGGTATTTAGACTTGGTGAAAAATATTCAGTGAAGAAAAATCAAATATTCATGATGGAAGTGAAAAAAAGCAGGGAGTGAAGAGGGCAAACAGCCACAAGGGAGAAACAAGGATCCCGTGGCAATCAGAACATCCCTGCATCTCCCAGTGTTGCCTCAAGGGCGGCAGCACCTGCAGCAATTCTCAAGGGACGCAGACATGAGTGTCAGACCCTCCTTCCTGCAGTCCCTCCCCAGCATCTGCTCCCCGCAGGCAGAGCAGGCATGGTGGGAACCCTCTCTCCATCTTCAGATACTCTTCTGCCAAAACATTACACTGGGGAATGGTTTGGGGACAGAGAAGATTGTTGAGAATCAAGGATGGGAGCAGGGAGGATCAGTTTTGAAGAGGACGTGAGAACAGGATCCAGGTCCTCAGGCTGCAGGGAGGAGTGGAGGAGAAATGATGTGTCTTGACGACTCAGGTGAGTATAGAAGGGAAGGGGGAAATGACACACGAGTATGGGGAAAGGGTGAATTGGTGGAGGAAGAGGACAGCAGTAAGGGGAAGAAGCAGGATTCTGCTCTAACTCATCCCTGGCTGAAGGCTTTCTTCCCATGAGGTATGGTGGGGAGTCCATGAACAGCAATGCTGGCTCTTGGGGTGATGAGCAGCCCAAGCTACACAGAAGGAGCCACAGCTGACACTGTGACCCTTAGGTTTTGGCTTCTGCTGCATGTGAAAGTAAGGTTTTATCATGCAGGTACCCATGAGGGTGATGGAGATGCCAGCAGCAGTGATGACAGCAATTTTCTCTATAGCAGCCCCCTCCTTCTGGTGGCCAGGAGGATGCAGGATCCGTCAGTCCCACACCCAGGGCAGCGGTTAGCGGGTGAGCCACCTTTGTCCTCCCCACGCTGGCCATTGCACCCAGGGGAGGTGGACTCTTGTCCTGACCCAGTCAAACCACTTATGTTTTCATCAGAATTCAGCAAAGGATCCAGACGCACAGTGTTGCCCTGGAGTGGAGATCATTTTTTTGTCCTGCCTGTAGCAAGGCACGACTCCAAGGCTTTTTAACTAAGCCCAGTTGCTCTGAGTTTTATGACACTTATATCCTTCATAGCTTCCCCTGCACGCTACCTTCCTCTCTGCACCGTGGACTCTATTTTGTTCAATGATGTGTGAAAATACAGATTGGCGCCATTCACTGCAACAATTAGTCAGGGTTTTCATTGGTGTCATCAACAGAAGAATTTGGCTATTATCTTCCTATTTCGCAAAGTAATAAAATGCAAAACTGAATGAACCAGATAAATCAGCAGTCAATCATTAATCTAGCATTTGTTTGATGTGAAGATCTTTTATTCATCAAAATGTTTTAATATAAAAAAATTCTCAATTCAGAACAAGATTTTTATAATTGGCAATGAATCCTCAAGTGAATTTTATAGATCAGTTAATGTCTAGATGAGTTAAGGGCGAAAGGTAAACTTGACATTAAACACTTAGTTAAGAGTGCCAGAGGATTCATCATTGCCACTAAAGGGATACTGAAGTGAAACCACACTACATTTTCCCCTTGTCGGAAAAATAGGTTTATAAGAACATTTGCCATCTTTGCAGTCTGAGGAAAATAGCGCAAACTTTAGGCACCTAGCACACAGACCATTACAATAGGTTAGAGAGTGAAAACTTAAAGATTTAGCTCCGTATTTTTGCTGATTTACAATTTTATACTTTGTTGATCCCGTTCCACACCACCTCCCTATGCAAGATCTGTGTTTTTTATATCCCTGATAAAAAAAACTACTACTAAAAGTAAAATTATTTTAGTCTTTCAGCAGAATGTTTCGGTTTTCCAAAATAGACAATTGATATTTTGGCTTTAGCTGCTTGGCACCATCCCTTAATCTTAGAGGAAGATGCCAAGTAAGGTGAACTACACAAAGCGGGAAATAGCAAGTCTTCACGAACCGTATCTTGTACAAAGCAAATTCCCTCGACCCCTGTGCACACCAGCAACTAACGGGAGCCGTATCCATTTGCACTCAGAGATCCCTCCTGCTTTCAATTCCAGAGGAAAGTCACTCACAGTATTATCTCCCACAGTATTATTACAATAACAATACGCAACACACCCAAGACACAAGTCAGGCTGTCCTTCACATCACAAGAACTGGAATTTCAGGGGTTTTTATTTGCCTTCCAGACTTTGAGACTTCAGGTTTTGCTTTTTCAAGTCTGTCCACGCAACATCCACTGCTAGAATTCATCTCCTAAGCATTGCCTTCATAGTATCAGTGTCACATTGGAAAAGCTGATCCAGGAGACTACAATTAGTATGTAAGTCCTACCGATGCAACTAAAAATCATTTAGTAATAAAGGATGAGTGACACAATCGATATTGTCATAGACTGGGGAAAAATTCTGAGGCAAGAAAAAAAAAAGATGTTAACTGAAAGCAGCAGTAATTTTTAGACTGATAGAAAATACAGAATACACTTAAATGCCTTATGAAGACTAAAGAACTTCACCATCAGAGCATTAAGTGGAATATGACACACCTGACTATGAAATATAGTATATGTAATAGCTAAGAGGTTATAAACATTGTAAGTCATTTTAGGTATCGGGATGCAAGCCACACCTGGCCAGCACATATTTAATCATACCTTAGACCTACAAGACTGTGGTCATATGAATAATATATTTAGTACAGCGCCAATATCAGAAATTAATAAAAATGTGACATTAAGAAAATTAAATATAACCCCGTTATAATATAGAGCAACACCAATATCTGATTCAGAAGCATATGAGAGATGATCTATAGACTACAGAACTGAATAGTCACTATTTGGACTTCATATTGAGAACTGTGTGTATATATATATATATGTTCATGGAAATTTTAATAAGGCAATTACAGGACAAAAGGAGGATTTAGGGAACTGAAAGAAGCTGGTCAGCTTATAAAATCTAAACCCTGATATAGACTATAGTGAAAAGGAAAAGGCTCATTTATGGATTGTTTGTTAAGAGAACATACAGTGCAACACACTAATACGCAATACACACTTGCCATCGGGCTCCGTGCTGATGGCACTCATTTTCCTCCCTTAAAAGAACACCTCTGTATTTGGCTCAAAGATGGACCAAATGTGCAAAAACTGGGATTGATCTTGAGAGGGAGAAGCACTGCATAGGTCTGGGATAAATATTAAATAAATCCAGAGAGCTGGCGCTTTTATTTCCCTTGCTCTTCTGAACTGATGAGTTCTCTACTCATCCATCATTTCTAACTTGTGAAGAGTGACTAGTGATTTTTGGGGTCCTTGACTTGAGACAGCAGTGCCACTGTTTTCCATAACCACAAGCCCAGCTCTCCTGTGCCACAGAAACGAGGATCTGGGAACAGAAGGAGGTGCTGGACATCCAGAAATTAAGTTGCTCCTTTCTAAACTGGAAAGAGGCAGCACTATTTTGCTTGAAACAAGTGGCCAGCAAAGATGCTTATCAATGCCCAGGGATCAGCTCCCCCAGAGGTGCCATCAGTTGAGCCTCCTGCCTCCCAGACTGCATAAGGGAAACATTTGTCCTCAGGCAAGCAGCACGTGCCTGGTCCTACCCAGGAGTCTGGATGCTCCCCACCAAGCCACACCAGCAGGTCCTTCATCCTCTGCACCCTTATGCTCAGAGCAACCTTATCCCCTCCTGTTCTCCAGACCAAGAGTGCCCTTTATAAGCATTTGATTGCACCCTTCGAACCCCCACTATTTGCCAGTTCTTTCTTTTTCTGCTCATCAACACCACTTCATCATTCCTTCCAGAGCACCTTCCCCTCCCCTTTTGCAGGCTGAAGCTCCTTCAGAAGAGCTATTTCTAACTAGCCACTTTCAGAAGGTAAAAGCCATCCTTAACTAACCCTTCCCCAGCCACCGCCACCAGGCTGCTCAGAGCCTGTTCACAAGCCTTTCCAAACCCAAAGCTGTCCTTGCTCAGCTGTTCTCGTTACTGCTAGATTGCATCCACCCAAGAAGCAGAGATGTTTTTAGGTATTTTCTTCCCACACTGGTAGTTAATAGTCTGTGCAGCAATCCCTGCTCCGCTGACCAACATAAACCATCATTTATGTGGCAGCTTCAGAACCCTCTAGAAGAGATGAAACAACTCCACTTGACCTTGCCTTACGGACATCAGCAGCAGCATGACCACTGAGGCGCTGGCTGTTTTCTTACCTGCATAATAAACATAAACTCAGTTGTAAATTTATGTCCAAAAGTACCTCCTTTCTGCAGTATTTCCTTGTACTTCCCCTTAGTGAAAGCCAGAACGCTGCATGCAGTGGTAATCTTTATTGAGTTCCATGAAGTTATGGCAAAATTAAGGATGCTTATTGCATAAAAAAAAAAAAAAAAAAATTAGAATTAATACATTCAATTATTGTTCCCTTAATTTATAGTGAGAGGCTTCATGACTTCCAAGACCTGGCAGCTTTTCAAAGCAGACCTGTGAGCCTTGATATACAAAAGGCTCCTGATCTGAGACTTTTTGCCAAAAGGCAAACTCAGAAGAGCAATAAATGGAACAAATCTAGACTGTCTTTGGAGATCAGCCAAGTTTTCATGAATGGCACCACTTGCAAAGACAGGCAAGTGAAGCATCAATAAACCAGTAAACCAATAAACACTGAAATCTCTCTGTTGTATTCATTATATATTCACAGCTCTTTCTAAACTTAGATAAGAACCAATAATAATCCATTCGATACCCTGAATCTGAAGCCTGGCAATAAAAAAAAAAAAAAAAAAAAGAAAAAGAAAAAAGAAACATATAAACAGATTTGTTTCTGTTGTTGTGTAAACTTTTCCTTCGAACATGATTTGAAAATCAAATCACTCCTGCTGTTTGTTTCTTTTTGAAGAGTTTGATTTTTTTCTTAAGTGATACGGCTCCCAGTTTCAAATCTTATCTTTTTCCCAGAGGTATGCTTGGAGAGTCTCACTCCACAAAGAAAACCACCGCTAAAACAACTGTAGAAGCATCCAGTTAGCACTGTCTAATATACTAGCTAAGAATCTAAACGTGAACCCAAATGGAAATGCTCTTGGAAATAAAAAAACCCCAATGGTTTTAAGGTATATATGCACTACCATATATATGCGTCAAACGTGTGATAGCAGCCGGAGCAGGCATACTTGCCAAGACAGTGAATCTGCAGCAGCACCTTGCAGAGAGAAGGAGAAATACCCAGGCAGCTCACAGCATGGCTAAAATACCGTGTGAAACACAAAAGCTTTCGTCAGACATGTCAAGCCAAGTTAGTCATACAGTCTGTAGCATAAAATAAGTCTTTAATGTGCGTGATTATGTCTGTCCCTAGTAACTGGATTAGAGACTTACATCTTGCCCCAGAAGCATGAGATTTTCAGTCCGCTTCCCATCACAGTATCTGGCACACCCCACTTAAAACTCCAGATGATCTCAAGAGACTCCGAATCCTTCGGTTTGCAGTCTCCTTCCTTGGAGAACCAAGACTTTGGGACAACACAAGCCATGGGCTTGACAGCCTAAAGCACACAGTGATTTCAATCCTGATAGAACAGAGCACGAACTCCAAGGAAGACTCAGCTCAGCAGTGACCAAAGTACGTGCCACCAAGAGCTGCAGTTGCAGCTGTGCCCACCTCAGAAGGGAAGATCTTCCCTTGGCCACCCTCCTCCTTCCCCACACCATGTTTTCTCCCTCCTGCTGCACCGGTGGAAGCGCTCAGCAGAGCTTTTGCTGAGCTAATTTAACACTCTGCTCTTGAAGCACATTGACCCTTGCCATGGAAAACTCTGGTGTGCACCACCTGCGTGCAAGGTGCAGGACCAGGGACGGACGGGGAGACCAGGACCAGTCGGGGAGGTCCTGGGACCAGGACCACGCACATGAGAGGAAGACCCCAGATTTAGACTGGCCGATTATAGACTTGCAGGTACACGGCGCAATATCATTTCTGAAAGCAGTAGGAAGAACAGTTTGAAGAGCAGGACTGTGATATGTGTTTCTTCTTTTTATTAATATCCAATTTCAGTTTGAGCAGACAAATATATAGAGATCCATTAATATTTTAGATTAAAATCTTCATCCAGGCTATTTTTCACTATTTAAAAATATTTCACAATCAGAAGATGATCAAAAAGCTTGCTTGTCTTTATTACTTAAACACCAAAAGGAATGCCCATTTCAAGATCTGAATACATCATTACATTTATTTTAAAAATATAGACATGAGAATATACATTGAAATTTTTCATTTTCCCTTGCACAACACTCAATAAGATCTTAAGCCCTGCAACAAAAAATTACTAGCGTTGCTCCCACCACAGCAACCTCACAAATCACCCTTTAATTCTAGCAAAATGAGACAAGATCAGCTCAAAACTGAAGTCTCCCAACAGTATTTCATCTAATAATGGCTATCAAAAACCTAATGCATTTCAACTCTGGAAAAACATCACTTCAGCTGTGGAAACTCTTACCAACAAATATATATTTGTTTCCTCTTAGCAGCAATTTCAGATGGATTGATCAGCTATACCCAAAAAAATTTCACTTTACTAGCTCTAATGACTTTTTTGGGTAAGTTATCAGAACTTTTTTCAGTTCTTACCCAGAGCTCTTCCGCGCAGCCACTGCCGTGGTGCAAGGCTGATGCCCATAACAGTTAGCAGAATATTTCATTTGAGTTAGTGACTGGATTGCACTTCATATGCTTGAGCAGCACTTTGCAATGCACGTTCTGTCATTTTGGTTTACTTGGAATATTACTTTTTATTTCTACAGTGGTGTCTCTCTGAGCCAGGCAAGTGACAGAAGTTAACATATTTTACATCTTGCCTCTGCTTTGATTTCGAGGATTTTATAACCCATTTGAAAGCCAGGCTGGCTACTGGCAGTGGCAGATGTCCCATGGGTGACTCGGTGCCAGGCGAACCTGCCCATTTGAACCCAGTGCTCTGCTCTCCCTTTTGAATTGTCTTTCTTGGAAAGTGCACAGAAAAACTGACTTCTGCATGAACTTTCTCTTTATTTAAACCTGACAGCCGCATTATTTTTTTTCTTTTTAAAACAATATTCATATGAACAATGTTCATATTAATACAAAATGCTTTAAAATATTAGCAAAACTTAACATTTTAAATGGTATTTAATGCAGCCATTACTGTCCAGAGATCTGCCTTTGTTAAACCCCAACCCTGTGAACACCTGAGGTCATTCCAATCCATTTCATAAGATCTCCAGCTCTGTTTGGTGGAACTGTGTAAAAAATATATTTGCATAGATTGTATATGAAAAATGGATCCATACGTAGTACAACCATGAAAAAAGATAATGCTGTGGGCATAATATCACGTTTGAAGAACTGAGTTCAACATTACCTACAGCTTCTAGATCTATACTGCTGTTGCACGTTTTAAATTTTAATTCAGAAAACACAGAGAAAAATTCAATTTTCTTTCCTGGTATAGTCATATTGATATAAAAGCTTTGCTTCTGCATGACAACTATTAAGAGTCTACAAATTGTACTGCAGATTTACAGCATCACAGACTATTTGAGAAACCTCTAGGTTGAAGGCGAGAAGTGAAAGTTATTTTTCAGTGCAAATTCTCCTGAAAGCACACGGAAAGAAAAAAAAAAAACAAACAACACAAACAAACCACACACATCTATTAAACCAGCAGCTCCAGTGATTCAGTCTGTAGCACTGGGCAATCAGAATTCAATGCAAAGCACCTATTCAACTAGGCTACACTGCGTTCCCACACACTGCCCAAAAATGCCTAAACACAATTATGTGATAAATCAGAGGATGCCAGAATGACAGTGAATAGGAAGGTTTAGAAGTTGCCTTTTTAAGGGGAAAAAAAAAATAATAATCTTTCCCTTAATTTCAGTGTATTTTGGGGAAGACAAAGACAACTGCTCATGCAACACGGAAAAACAGACAAGTGTCTTAAGGTAAGACTGTTCATTTCATGCTTTATTAGCACAATCCTATTATTATTTCCCCCCCTTCATTTTAATTAACAGAACTGCAATAGAACGGAGCCATCCTGAAGGCCTCTGAGTTAAAATCTGTAACTTCTATAACAAACTCTATTTTTAGTGGTATACAATTTGGCTAGGGAATTAAAAAACAGCTTAGATTGTTTTCAAGATAAACCTGACAGTTTTCAAACAGAAAAAGAGACTGAGGTCTACAATTTGAAGACATTCTGGCAGTGTTGAGTTACAGGTCACTTAACCTTGCCTTAATTTGAAATGTTAACCTCCTCTCACAAAACTCTTGTATCTGAACACTACAGTACTTCATTTCTTTGTATACAGGGTAGGCACAGCTTGTATACAGACTTAAATATATAAATTTTGCATCTAGGTGTATTTATACTTAGTATTTGCGTGGGCACGCCCCCACCAACAGCAGTTTCTGCAAGGGGCAGTAGCTCAGAGTAACCTCGCTGTCTGCCAGCCCAAGGAGAACTCTCTCTAAAACCAAAAGAAAGAGGTCACCCAGCCCAGTATATGAAAAAAGAGAAACTCCTGACCTTTGGGCATCAGTAGCTCTCTGCTCAGGTCTAAGGCATCCACATGAATCCTCCCATAACCAACTCCCAGAACACAGCCCCTCCAAAGCAGCTCTTATGGAACCCAGGGACGTCTCTCAGCTGTGCCTCATCTCACTCCCGTCAGGTGGCCGTCACGCCCTGGGGATCATCCTTAGCACCTGCGTGATTTGACATGCACCAGGACATGCACATTTTTTTTCTCCCCATGTCCTTAGAGACTCAAATGAGTATACAAATTACACTTCCCAGCTAACGAAGACCTCTTTCGAGTTAAAAATCAAAGAGCTTTTGGTTCAGGAGGACCAGGGTTCTTGCACCAGCCTAACAAGAAGGTGCTGCTTAAACACACATACAACTCAGCTGGCCCCACAGCTGAGCTAGAAGGCGAGTACTCTGTTATACAGGCACAAACACCACTGCAGGAGTGAAAAGCCCCCTGCATCTGGGCAGAATGCAGCTGATGTTTCTAGCTCTGACTGGAAATAAAGCTCTCAGGATCACCACCTTTTTTGTTGTTCAAGACAAGATTGTATTCCACTCTTCCTAGATACCCATGCACCATTTAAGAAGTGCATAACATCTCCTGGTCACTGCAGCAATCTACCTTAGATCTCTGTCTATATTAAAGTACTATGATTTTCATCCAAATTCTTCGGGAGGGATGAGAAATTAAAACAATAAATGTTTATTTAACAGCAAATGCCTTAACTCCAGTTATATTATTCTTAAAAAAAAAAAAATACGATGGTACAGATATTTCCAAAAAGTTATGAGCCTCATATACAGATTTTCTCTGAATGAAAATAAGAGTCTGCATCAGAAGGGCAGACTTTAACGCTCAGCAAAGCAAAACTTATTTTGCATGAACCTGATATTTACTTTTTATGAAGCCTACATCGAGCTAAGAGAGGCAGTTAGCGTGGATTGGATGGAGAAATCATCGCAGTGTTGCCTCAGGAAAGCATGGCAAGACTTTGAATTGGATAGAAGGAGATTATTAGATGATCAGATCCTGCTTTCTGCCTCATCACAGGCTGGTATATAGACGAAGCTGCATTTTCTGGAACGTATAATGGAGAACAAAATTAAATAGATCTTCCTCTTCTCTGTAGGGGTACATTTCATAAAGGTAAAGACAACCCTGGACTCTTTAGACAGCAAGGGAGAGGTGAGATGGTTATCTCTAGCCCATAATCTGTTATGCTGATTTTGAAGCCATAAAAGATGGGGAAAATAGGTCTAAAGGAGCTCATTTCTTTTTCCAAAACAACTAATGAACAAGATGATATTAAGAGCTTTTTAAAGCCTTCAACCTTCGCTTATCAAAATAGTATGGATTTTTGGGTTTTTGTCATTGACTTTCATAGTAGAGGATCATGCCTTAAGAAATGTGATATTTTGGCCCTCTAACTTTTGTGGGGTTGCAATAAAGGGAGTTTGCCCTCCCATTGCTGTTAATTTCACACTCTTACACGCTTCCGTCTCTTTTAACTGTAACATTCCCCTTATATGTTTATATCCACATCACACTTACATTAAACATTAAAGTTTAACTTTAAATTAAAAGGTTGCCTTTGTTATGACACAATGTATGTGTACCATACCATAAAACATAACCCCCCAAATTCTTATTGTCAATATAAGAAGATTTACTGGAGAAAGTTATCCTGAGAAACACACTTACAAAAACAGCAACATAAGCAACTGGTGCGGTTCCTGTGTGATGATCAGTCCAAGGACCACTTTATCCAGCTGCACATGCTCACAAATCACTGTCTTTGCATAACGTATAGGAGGTGAGGAGGTAAAGGAAAAGCAGTGCCTGAACTAGTGGGATCATCTATAAAATCTAACTGGTTTGCTTTATAGCGTGCCAAGGACAGTGAGAGAGGCAGGTCACCTCCAAGTAATAGGCAAGGAACTGTCAGAAGGACAGTGACACACTGAGACTGCAGAAAAGTTGCGACACTGAAGCAGGTCCATCACACATCGCATTTCTCGCACACAATCCATTTGCCATTTACAGGTGTTTGTTATCTCGCCATCAATGAATCAGTGGAATTACAAGCTTATTATGCACAGTCAGGCTTGGATTATAGCACATATTAAGACAACGTATGAGGTTTTTTAATACTGAAACAACGTTTTGCTTGTTTAATTTTTAGACACCTACTACTACCAGAGCACAAATCCTATTATCAGCTTTTAAAGTTATTACCTCAAGGTCATCTTCAACAGTATTTACCATTATGTTACCAGTTTCAAGAAACTGCCTTCAGAAGGGTTTTATATATTTACCAACTGCAAGTTCGGACTTTAAATCAGTGCGGTTACTTGATTTTGATGCAAACTGGGGGAAAATGTATGAATTAACTTTGGTAGAGATGAAAATTACTCACCAGTGTCTCTATTCAGAGAAGCACTGTAATCCATTGTGGTGGTATTGGCAGCAGGACAAGACCCATTACACTTGCAATGCATCAGAGGAAGGAAAGGAAGTAGGCTTGCCCATGAGAGACAGCGAAGCCAAGTTAAGTTGTCAGACTACTTCTCCATCCCGCAAGAGGCTGAGGATGACAGCATTATTTTTGTTTATTATTCGGTCAGCGCTCTTTGGTGCCTGGTCCTTGTATGAGAGAGGAAGGACAAAGAAAGCGACCAGTAAAAATGAAAATGAAAGTAGCCACAGCCGATCTAATCCAGAGCATTATGAAGTACAGAGGTAATGCTTCAGAAGCTGAGCATCTTCCGTGGTGGCTTCAGACTGGTACGCTCTGTTGCCTCCTAATCAATATTCGACAAACAAGAGGTGGCCTTCCTCTCTCAGGAACTAATGAGTGGTTAATGACCCTAAACTGGTGTATAACAGATTGTTAATACTGGTACAAGAAAAGCCCTAGTGAGACCAGCAGTCGCGGGCAGAACAGGAGGGCAAAAGAGTCATTTGATTTAAACTGGTCACAAGCTGCACTTCTCTCAGAAAAGTTATGGTAGTTATTTGTTATGCAGCGCTGCCTTATACAAGCAGGACAAAAATTAAAGGATTGTGATATTTTTAATATTACATTTATGAAGATGATTACCCAGCTGCTGTTTAATTTCCATCTGTGTTCTGCTGCATTTATACCATTAGTGCCACACTGTGGTTAGACAGACAGGCTCATATATTGGAGAAAAAAGCGTGGCTGACAATTACCATTTAACTATGTGGAGTTGCAACAAATGGGCTTTTCTATACACTGTTACCTATAAATTGTAACGACTGCTTCCTTTTTGCTGGCTTTTCAGAATCAAGTGAAAAACAGAGAGACTCATGCAAAACCCACCAGTTTTCTGCTGCATTGAAAGAAGTTGCCTCCGTGGTAAATTTGCAAAGCTTCAACTTAGATAGACTAAATTAAATCCCTCCTAGCAGGCAGTACACAGTATTTTTTTATATTAGAAAGATATTGCAAGATATCTACTATCCATTTGCTTCCTTTTTTTTTTAAACCTTATTTTTATATAATTTTACTTTCACGCACCGTAGAACTGGTCTTCATCTGTCTGTTACCCTATCCCAATAATACACTACTGCTTTCCACATGGCAAATTAAATTGTGTTTTCCAGTCAGTCATAAAAGAGAGTTTTACAGGATACTCTCAATGTGCTCAGGAAAGGAAGAGGAACCTTGTGGCCATCTTGAACAACGGTCTAGCACCCTGCATCCTGAACAGGACAGAAATTTACTGCTAGAAAGATTCCCAGGCTGTCTCCAGATGACCTCCTATTTCTTCACTAAGAAGAATACCAGGTCTACAACCTGACTGCAGAGAAGCTGGGAGCTCCTACCTTTTCTCCTGCATCTCTCGAGTGTCCTGTCCGAGGCTCTTGAGCTGATTCCCCTGTTAAGGGAAGCCCCAAAGGGCCTTAGGACCAGCAAGCCTTTCTCAGAGAGCCACCTGGGATTAGAAGTGTCATTAGCTACGCAAGGGGATATAACCTGTGGAGCAGAGCTCACAGAACCAGTGTTTGCACCCCCTTGAGCCTTCCTCATGTGCCCATGGGAGGTCCCCTCATCCCAGATAACCACCCTTTCCTCATCAGACAAGCACAGCACTGTGCTCGCAGCTCATGTTCTTAGTCATCTGCCTCTCAGATCTATTCTGATAGCTCCCACTATTTCTTTAGGCCAACACACTTGAAGTTTTATATCCCTTATGATCTTGGATATTGATTTGGAGAGACTACAGTTGATCCAGGTTGTTTTGACCCAGGCAGGAGGTATTTCACTATCGATGCACCTTTTTACCACTGCTTCGCTCCCTGTGAAAACCTTTCTATAGCCGCCTTTGATTTCAACTCTGTTTCTGCTGCAGGGCAATATGGTACAGGCAACCCCAAAGCAGAGAACATTTTTTTGGTTGGGGTTTTTTTTTAGTATTACATATTATCACCTATTTTTGACAACAGGCTAGTCAAACTCTACCAAAGCTAGTATCACAGCACTTCTTGAAGAGAAGAAATCAGCATATCTGCTGTTACACCTTTTCTTGGTAAATAAGTGCACCAGGTTGATTTTTCTAGAACAAGCCTCAGCTGTTTTCATACTGTCACTTAACCTCTACCTCTCCAAACCGAAAACAAGCAGCTCCTTTTCTCCCGCATATGACACCTTTGATTGGGAATTTTCCTCTTCATAGCTGGTTCTTCGCACTTAGAAGAGCTATAGATGGTAAAAAAGGTACACAAGCCTTATTCTCTGAAAAGCAGAGGAGAATGGAGGGGTTTTTTTCTTTTTCTGTATTTTATCTCTTGATCTTTGTTTCTTGATTTCTTCTTTGATAAAAGGAAAACCACTTGCTTCTTTTACTGGGCATTAGCTTTCAGAGATGCTGACCATCCACATTTTCTATTGATTACGACATTATTTTGGGGTATTTCTTAGATATAAAAATCAGGCCTGCCACCTGCATGCATTGTTTCTAAAAATACATTGTTCCAAACATAGATTTTGTGCCATCTCAGGCAACTATCCACAAACCTCTTCAAGCACTAAAACTCAAGGACTTAAGCTCATCAAGAAACAGTTATCTTTATCCATACGTCAAGCCAGCTTTCTGGATGTGACAAATAAGCAATTATTTGTACATCTATTAGAGATGTGCCTTCTGTACCGATTCATTGTGGTAAATTCCTCACAGTAAATTCAGAATAACTACACTGTTTTCAAAGACTTAGGCAAAGCGTGAGTAGTCAGCCACCACTAGTGAGAACTGGATTGCTGGCTTGCTCCCATTCTGTTTGGATGGTCTGGAATCCTCCTTCTATGGAAAATCAGAGTAAAAAAAGATTTAAGAGTATTTATTTATTGTATTACTGGTCAAAAAGTTGTGAAATCATACAACTGAGAGAAAAAAAGAGAAACCACAGGGAATAACAGGAACCTAACTTGTACCTTTACCTTTGAAAGTCTCCTCGTCAGTTAATTAAAGGCTATATTATCCTGCACTGAAAATCAACTATTGGGTTTCAAATGCCCAGTACCTTCTTCCTTTGTAAGAAACGTAATTTTTCCTGAGATAACTTCCTTCTTGTCAAAGGCAGAGAAAAAATGTAGCAGCAAATCTATCTTAGAAGTAATAACTTACCCATTATATTGGAATAGTATTTAAGTGACAACACGGCAATCAACAAAAGAGCAACATTATTTGTTCAGTCAATCTCTTTTAGAGTGATAAAACAATTCAAAGCCCGGGCCATTTAAATGCTGGGGAAAGAAGAGAGGTAGAAACCTGGGGAAAAAGAAGCACAGCAATATAAAATATTCAGAGTACTTACACATGATATAGTTTCAGAGACAGTGGCCACAAAATAGGAAAATAATTGCAGTGTTTGAAAACTAGAGCTGGGCAAATCAATGATTGCTAGTCATCAACCATGCCTCACACACATCATTTATTCAATCAGAATCCTTCCTTCATCCTCTTCGACAGAAACAATAAAAAACTACTCTACGCAGTTAAGCCTCAATCTGTATATCTGAGGAAGACAGGAATCAGATAAATTCATTTTAAGGGGGAAATTCTTCTTCTCATTTTCCTCATAGGTAGCAGTTTTCCAGCTCTCTACAGTGTCCTACCGTGTGATTCTCAATCACAGTTATTGCAGAAGCACTCACATGAAAACAGTGGCGGTAATAGTGGCCTCTTCTGCCAAATGAAACCAAAAAGCATTCCATGTTGATGACCCTGGAGGTTGTCATCTAACTGGAAGGGAAAATTGGGAGTTATTGGTATTGTATGTATCATGAAATCCATGACTAAAATACATGGAAAAGCTGTTCTTCAATATATTTTTTTTCATAAATCTTTATCATTCCTATTAGCATGGTGTGTAAAAGCCCTTGTCCTGGGAGGTAATCACATTCTGCTAAACCCCTTATAAACAACTAGCAAAAAGATGGCTTCAGCCCCAAAATCAAAGAGGACCTAACACGGAGGAAGTCAGAAAAGGAACACAAAGAGACAGGCCCCATCAGGATGACAGGTCATGGTCTCCACGCACGAGGAGCCTCACGTGTTTATCTGTAGCCAACACAAATCTTAAGGAGCAATGTGAGGGACAGCAGCAAAGACACTTCCAAGACGTGTCTTCAGACTGTGAAGGCAGCTCGAGAGAAGACGTTATGTTTGTAAATGCAACCAAGCCAGGCCGATGTTGTGGGATGATGTGTCACTTCTCAGCAAGAGATGATCCACTGGGAGAGGCTGCAACCAAGGGGATGGGGAAAAAACTTAGTATTTGGCACGGCTACAATTGTCAAGATCAGAGAAAAGGATGCCGTGGTAACCAAGGCACAAGTAATTGAAATCTAGAGAAGATTATTAAGGAGGTCTTGTTAGGTTCCTAATCAAAGACAGCTCTTGAGGTCTGGGGTGTGTCTATGGCCCACAGTCACTAGTGACAGTGCCCTTTCTCTCTTACCCATCCAGCCCTCCCATTTTCCTCTCTGGTGCCAACTCTTCCATCTCTTGTCTTCTCTTCTTTTGTTCTCAATTAAACCCAGGCTAAAAACAACAGACGAAGCGGCTTCTGTCATAACTGACACCAGACAGTAAGCATCATATTAGCTAATGCATTAAATAGACACTGAAAAACAGGGGAAGGGATAAATTATACCCTTGTCTGTTTGTTCAGCTGCTATGCCCTGTCAGATGCGTGTTGTGGTGTTTGTTGGTTAAACCTTCCTTGCAAAGAGCAACATTCAGAGAGCTCCGGTGGTGCCAGCGCCAAGGCAAATGTCTCTCTGACCCATGCTAACGGCGTGTTTCCCCCTTGTCTTCAAAAGGGTCTGTAACCTCTACATTGTAGAACTCTCTTCTGATTTTTGTATTTCAGGAGGAAATTTTTACACTCATGGAATTGGCGTATTTATCCGGAGCAAGCATGGAATGAAGACGGTTAAAAACTGGAGCCGCATTTAGGACTGTATGTGAAATTCAGAAATACATGAAGAAATCGGGCAAATTCTATCCCAAAGCTGTAGGAAAAAGAAAGTGATACTTCAGATTTAGCTATTGCTATCAGGAAAAGCATCTTTTACCAGCTTTTTCCATCCTAAGGATAGATTTGGAGAACGATATAGGCTTTGAACTAGTATTGCAAAGGATCAAATCTTTTTGCAACTCTGACTGATTGATGCGTTCATGGCAAGTATTCTTGTTCACAGATCACAAATGACAAGAGCCAGCCTATACTCTTACTCAAAATCACCTGTAAAGCATTCTAGCTAATCATCTACAAAGTCCTGAAGAGGTTCTTTGATACTGTGCCCCATTTTCCCATTTGTACCAGTTGAGTTCTGGTAAGTCCATAGAGACAGATGTGCAAAAAGATGTCAGGAAATGGAGAAAAAAGAAGAAAAAATTATGCAGTGAATTTTCATAAATGTCATTAGAGATCCCTAGGGACTTAAAAGAAAAAATGTTTATTTTTTTAATACTAGATATAGTGGCAACTGCAGTCATGCAAGCCCAGAGTCACACAGGCAGGAATTCATTTCAAACTGGATATTGGCCATTCTGCTTAACTCATGGAATTTATTCATTTTGCTGGATCTAGCTGCAAAGTACAGTTATTCAAGAAAACTTGCTAGGATACACTAAATTTAAGGATTATACTAAGGATTAAGCTCATAAGCATTATACAGCACTCTTTACAATAGTACTTGGATATTCAAATTTTTCACAAATCACTTGTGCAAGACAACCCTTGGTGGGGGATTCTTATACTCAGAGCACTGCAAATATGAATCCAGAAACTCATCCGAACTTGCTTTTGTTCCTAAAATAGCGGGAATTTCCTGGGGTATAAAACATCTGAAAACATTTGGCCTAAGCTATCGGATGAAGGCACAAATAATGGGACTCTGGGGAATGAATGACAACCACTGACCCTGCCTTCTGAGAGCTCCTGTTGTTGCAACGTAGCTCCTCCCTTTCTAAAGGTAAACAGCACAGTCTCTATAAATCACCACTCTTCCAGACTTCAAAGCCACTGGGATATCCCTATCAATGTATCACTCAAGTCAGAAATTAGCTTTAACATGCTATATGATCAGTAGTCAGAGTTAGCAGTCGGAGAGCAAAGGAGTGTTGATAGGTCCAGTCAGTTATTATTTTCCTGATAAAATATCTCCAAGAGATCTCTTACTTGTGTTTCTGAAGCTAATATAGAGTCATGCTTTAAACCATGACCCTCAGATGCCATAAATTTCAAGGATCTGCACCAGAACACTCACTCACTTCAGACACTTAAAACTATAAAGCTTCAAAGGAGACAGAACAAACATTAGTTTAAGTTGCCTGAAAGAACACCTGCATCTGTACCAGCCACAGGTGGAGGCATACAGCTTGAGCTGCTCTCTCCAGCTGGGCTAAGTGACCTTAGCTTAAATCTTCCTGAATTGTGACTAATGACCCAGAACATCCATTGCAACAATTAAAGCAAATAAACAAACACCCTGACGTCTTCTTCTGACAGCATCCGAATCTTCTCTTTCTCTGCGCCTGGTATCTTTACAGATCATCTCGATACCCGTCATGAAAAACAGTTGCCAGGAGAGTTCTTGAAATACCAGCTATGGGCCATATTTTGCCAGAGGACCACCTTAGCTCCGGAGTTACAGTGATAGCTGGCCAGGAGGCCAACAGCACACAAACTGGAAAGAATCACACACATAATGCCAGTCCAGTCAAACTGGGTAGATTTTGCCCTTGGATGAAGGAAATGCAGCCCATTTCAGGAGATTTAAGCCTATCAAGTGTGCAAGAAAATGGATAACAAACTAGTAGCTCTTCCCTGACAGCACAGACGAGGAGGCTCCAAGCCCACCCCAAACGCTGGCACCCACAGGCTAGCGTGAGGGAGGGTAGCCATCTACTGCTCAAGACCAATCTTATCTAGGAGAAACTGAGGCACAGTTCTCCTGATATGCAGTATCACACCCATGAAGGCCATCTTCTCGTAGGCAAGGTTAGAGAAAGAGAAGGTGGCCGCTGCCAGCTTCTGCCCTGTTTGGATGATACTCCCAAGGAGTGGAGGGGATGGTCTCTGGTGGGGCACAGGCAGGCCTACAGCTTCCAGATGTGTCCATGCTGCATCCCTGCTCCTGAAATTGGGACATCATTCCACAAATACTCAGGGCCAGACAGGGAATCTGGCTGGCAGCCCAAAGTAAGTGGATTCAGGCAGGAGAGCTATGTCCTGCGGTCTGGTCCCTGCTTCCTGCATCCACTCTGCCTTTTGCAGTAGCGAATAATTGGGTAAAGTGCATAAACAGCACTAAGGGTCACTCCAAGCCTGCACGGCACAGCAAGGACATGACTTTGTCCGTGTCCTCACCATTTGTTCCATCAGTTCAAATTGTCCACACCAGCTTTGTGTTCAGTTTGAACATCTTTTTAGTGAAGCTTCATTTCTGTTAAGTTTCTGCAAAAACTGTATTTGGTTATGATGTTATGCTGGAATTATTATAATCAAATTTAACAATGACTAAGCTGTGTGTAAATGGTCTAGCTCATGTAAACACACACATTTTGCCAGAATGTGAAATGTTGGTGTTTGGTTCTGTAGCTGCAAGTAATGATGGCATAATAGTACAAGGAGATTATAATACGGCTTTTTTGAAGCAGGCTTCTCTTCTGAAAATACATTCTTTAGAGCCATTAGAAGTGCTCTCGGTTACATTTCAGCTGCAGTTACATTTCAACAACTTCCTGATCAAACACACCTAGAGAATGGGAAGATATTCCTCTTCCCAACGAAGTCTTAGTCTTGCGAAGTCAGACCAGAAAAAAAAAGTCTGCTTTAGGTTGATTGCCAGTCCCCCTCCTCCCTCTTAGCCTTTTCTTTTCTATGGGGGCTCTATATTTTGGCCCAAAATCTTTGCTTTCATTTAGAAAGAAGTCTCTAGCCCCTTTGATCACAAAGAAAACCTTTGAAATGTGAAATGAGTTTCAAGCGACGCAGCAATGTGTGCTCAAGTCTTTAGACACCTGTAATAACAGTAGTTGGATGTGTGAACTGTCCTATTCACGTCAGCAGAGAGCAAATTCTAAAGCCAAGTTAAATAGAGGACACATGGTCCAGTGATTAGATCATTATTTTGGCATTTGTGATGTTCGGGTTTAGTTTTCTGCTGATCCACGGAGTTATGCGAATTTGGACAAGTCATTTGGCAGAAGGTTTAAACCGTGTCTGCTTCCCATGGGGGACCTGGAGTCTGGCTCGTGCCAGAGTGGCAGGGCTCTGCCTCCTGCTCTCTCTTATCCCGCTTGCCATCGAGGGTTAGATTTGCACAGCATCACAGCATTTGGCCCCGAGACTGGAAATCAGTTAAAAATATTTGCAAATTACCAGACTATACTCTTTGAACAGACCAGGCTCTCAGAGTTCATTAACTCCACGAATTATGTGAGGATGCAACATTGCATTTATAACGAAAACATAAAACAAATTAAAAGCAGTACGGCAGCAGAGCTGAACAGTGAAAGGAAAAGAGCGCCATCCTGTAACCACAGCGTTGTGACTTGGGCTCTGATAGAGTTCCTGTATGACATCTTAAAAAAGGAATTTAATGATGTTTAAACATTTCTTTTTCTGACAGCAGATGAAACAGCAAGTTAATGGAGTAACTACTACCAAAGATTAGCGGGGAAAGGTCTGGCTCTCCTAAAAAACACAGTAACATGATAGGGAGGGGTGTGTATGTGTGCATATAAAATTAATATAGTTGTATGTATTGTTTACCAATTAATTACAGGTGTATTTGGAACATCAACCCTACAGAAACAAACACAGAAGAATTCACTGTTTTCTCTCACCACAGTTATGACAGATTCACGATACCAAAATGATATTTTGTCAGATTACTCACTGAAATAGCTCTGGCTGCAATTTACACTTCTTCTTTCATCAAAATCCTTGCCATGTTAAAACGCAGCAGATCCATAACCTTACAAATGCAGACCATTCTATTTACTTCAAGAGGACTGTGAGGAGGAAGAGAAGTCTGCACCTAGGTATGCTATTGAGAAATTTGGCCCTACACCATACTTACTCTGGTCAAATAGAATCATATCAGATAGATATGGAGCGTCCATAATTTAAAAAAAAATACAAAATGCCACCACTAAAAAACACTGCAGGGATCAAACCTGGAGCAGACTAAAAATTGTGTATAAGAATCAAATCTTCCCTCCCATTCCTCCATCCATCGATGCAAGGAAGAAGGGAATTTTTCCCTTCAAGCCAGCCTTTCATAGAAAGTGCGGCCATCCTATTTTCTGCCAAGCTTCAGGTAGCTTACAAGGATAAGGTCATATCTTTTAAGATGTACCATTAGCTTCCTTACAGCTGGTGAAAATTAAAAAGGAAAATTGCCTGTCACACCCAGAGAGCTAAGATGATGATGAAGGCTGAAGTCTTCTCAGATTTTCATTCCTGGGCTTAGACTTTAAGGTTACCTTATTTATTTATTTTCATGCACCTTGAGTGCTGTTTAAAATACAAAACCTCCAAGTATCTGCTTTCTTGTGAACATGATAAATTGGGCTAGATTTTCAATGTGCTGCATATACACAACCTCAACTTTTAGGTGATCTGGAAGGGTCTCGGGTAATTTTATCTTTTTGATGGCATGTAATCTTCAGTGCTAGAATGAGACACATTTTGTCTCTGTTTTCCCCTCACCATCTAACTCGTGGCTGGGCTGATGATGCCAGGATTGATGTGCCTAGGAAGAGATACTTGCTATTTTTTATTGCTTATATGTTATCTTTTAGTTTTACTATTATTTTTCCTGCACACTGTTTGGAGAGCAGTAGAAGTATCACACTGCATCTCTTTCCAAGTGTCAGATTACTCATCCAAGCAATGACCTTACTTTACTTCCGGAAGCCTAAAGATGTGTTTGTTAAAATAGGCAATTGGACACATTGAGATAGCCTGCCGGGCATGGTAACTTTGTCCATATGAAAAATGCTACAGAAACCAATGTATTCTGAAACATCCTTTTGCTCGGATTGCTGATAGCTGACTCCTTCAGCATAGCTCCCGTTCTACTGATAAGTCTCAGGGAAATTTTTTAAGCCTTCAAGATATAAAGAAAAAGGATATATTAAAGTAACCATAAAAGTCTATTTTAAACTAACAGAAGCAAACAAGCTTGCTTGTTTGTAACGTCTACTCATGCCTAGGTACAACAGACCTTGAGGGTTATTTCTGCCAGAGAGATGCATAAACTACGGTTCTGTTAATAATAAGGATGATGGTAATAATAATGATGATAAGGAGAAGGAAAAATGTAAGAGCGTGCTCAAATTATCATCTGACCTCATTTTGTGAGCCATATAAAGCCATTAAATCCACAGAGAGATGCTCTGCCTGCCAGATGAGGCCAGCTTACTCGGTAGCCCAGCACATGCAGCGCACAGTCCAGAGCCGCACTGGAAACCAGTCAGCACACTGCACCACGAGCCTGTGAGGGCATGGAGTTATCCTGGGAGCTAGACAGGCATTGCTAGATCCTGAATGCCAGTGAGATGACTAGCATTCTCCTGAGAAAAAACAGTCTTGGCAAGTTACCTTCTCAACTTCAAAGGCTAGGCCAGATTTGCAAGTGGTTTTATTACACCAGTTCGTGGTCTTGGAAAAATTCTACAAGTTCCAGAACAGATGAGCCATGCTTAGATGATCATATCATATATGTTCAAAACCAAACATCATATTCCTCCCTGCTCCCTGCCAATTTCTAACGTTGGTATGTGAGGGCCAGCACTAGGCAAAATGTCTTCCTTCTTCAACAGATCACACAAAAGCCCTTTGACTGCAACAGGATCTTCTCTCTAGTTGCTAGGAACTGGTTGACTTTTTCTTTCCTGTCTATGGGGAGGAAGAACATCCAGCACACCACAACATGTAAAACAGTGATGACAACGCTCCATCTAATGCCTTAAGGGGCCAGAAGTCATCAGATCGTGTGGTCCAAATGGGCACATACAGTACAAAAGAATTGCTTAGAGAAAAAAGAGAATTTTCTTGACCTTAGATAGATACCTCTTATTGCTGCCTTCCTTACGGCACTTCCTTCGAGCTCTGTGGACTCGCTCACCACTCCACTCTCATCAGCTTCGCAAGCCATCGTCAAGACACTGTCACTCCACGTTGGAGCACATCCAGCAACCGAGCCCGCTCCCTCCAAAACCCTGCTGGACTTCATCATCACAGAAAGGAACCGCATTCAAAAACCTGGCCTGTCTCCCAACAGCAACAACCATCCACCAGCTTTCAAGACAGTATTTCAGGCAATGTCTCAGTAAAGGCAGTCGGTGAATGAGAATCTCAAGACAACTGAGCAAGGACAGAAGAACTATGGAGCATGTTTCCCTGTTACCATGTGAAGTGTCATTACCTTGCACGTACAAAGGTTCTTGGTGGCCAAATCATCTTCCAGGAAAGGACTTACATCAATAAACCCCATACTGTGGCCAGTCTGTCATGTATACAGACACTCTGCAAGACTTCAATAAAGTGACGGCTTGATGCAAAACCACAAGCTCCAAAAAGAAAAAGAGAAATCCAGGTTTATGCAGCAAACCATGCACTTGTTACCAAGAGGATCCCAGCAAGCAAATGCCAATCGGCTTTGCATTTTTAGGCTTCTCCCCCTTCTACCATTCAATGCACTTCTTACTTTTGCAAAAACAAAGGAGACATTATGGGCCAAAAAAGGCATTTTTCTTTAGATCATCTTGGAATGTTCACAGTGTTTAATTTACAGACCAAAACAATCAACAATATGGAAATAGTATTTATCAACAAATTCAGGTTTTATTCATAAATGCAGAATACTGCTATGCATAAAACATGATGTGAAACATAGCTTTATGTATTTTTACTAGGCAAACTTAAACTTTGATTTACGTCCATTTCACTAAAACTTTATTGCTTCCTCGTCAGATAGGACAGATTCCTTTCTGCATCTTAGATGGTAAATATAGTTAATGTGCTGAGGCTGCAATGGATCAGCAGTGAAGCTGTTTAATAGTGACATAAATTATTTCAGTGACTTTTCCTGCAAGTGAGAGATGACTCCATGTGCTATAAACTAATACCAAAGGAATGATGCTCTCTCATGCCAGCAAAGTGCCTGAGCTATATTGTTTTTGTATCCTGTTGGGGATGCTACAAATGCAGCATGTATTACAACTATATGCACTTAGGCCATTTTTCTTTGCTGTTTTTTAATGCTCCCCTGCACTGAAAATTGAGCTTCAGTGTCTGAATGAAGGCAAAGCCAATTACTTTCTTTGAAACCTCTCTTTAAAGTCTGCAAATCCCAACAGGTTTTTTAAAACCTTTCCATTAGCTTAAAAATATATTTAAAAATAATTATGCCAGTAGAAACGAAGAAGTGCGAGGCGTGAATGAAGCTGGATGGCTGGGGAGAGCCACGTGCCCTTTCCCACCCTGCAGGGGCTGCTCAGCAATGCTCCATCTCCATTAGCCTGCCCCTGTCTCCAGAGACCACGTTATAGTTTCCAGAGCATTTTGTTCAACTTGCAGTTCAAGTGCACTTCTGCTAGGAAACCAGTTTCTATTTGTCCTCAAATTGGTCACTTATAAAAGACCTTTCACGTGCGTTGTGGTTCCTCAATAGAAATCACAGGAATACAGGGGAGCAGAGCAGATGTTTATTACAGTGCCACAAAATATGTGCCATCAGACAGTTAACTGATGCAGAAGTTCATCCTGTGAGTAGTTTTCACCTATTCAGTGCAGCCGTATTGTCTGTTTGCTTTTGTCCTTAACCCCATAGGAATGCATCCTCTTTCCTCCCTTGTACGTGTCCTTACAAACTTAATTGCAGTTTCCCCCTTTCTGTACCTCCCACCAAGGCAACGTTGGCAGTCCCCGCTTTGTGATCCTGCCCCCCCCCCAAACGGCAGTCCCCCCTTTGCTGTTTGGTTTTATCCCTCTGCTACCATGAAGGACTTCATACAGGACATCAGGACCTCAGTTACCACTTTTTCTCTCTTCCCCAAGCACTCCTTCCAGCTGTGTTTCTCCCTCCTCTCCATCTCTTTGCATGAATTTAAACTGTTCTCCTTTTTTAAACTGCCCTTTTATCTATTTGTCTGCAGACCAGCGCTAACCTCTTTTCCCCTGTACCTCCAAATGCAACTATATGGTCTACAACTGCTTCCTCGGTTTCTTTCTCCATCACCAACCTTTTCATTCAGCTCCATCAATCTCTGCCCCACAGACCCAATTCAGAAGCTCCACAGCCAAGTTGTTCTCTCCTAGACCCCCTTCCCTCACCACACCTGTACACCACACTGCCTCAGGGACATTTGGCTCCTCACATTTTCTCCTATATTTCCTGTTAAACCTACTCATTCTCTTTCTTTTATCCAGAACTGTAACCTGGGGCTCTGTACACGCAGGAATCTGCTTCCCCTTGCGTGTCACTTCCGAGTACCTGGCACCTGCGTCTATTCAGGCTCATATTAAGTCATCAGTTCCTCTTAGGACTGGTATTACCATCTCTCACTGCTGCCCTCCTGTATTTCTATATCGTTGTTTCCTGCTCATGCTCCTCCTGAACGCATGTGCCCCTCTCGACAGCGGCAATGCAGGCACCCTCTGCAGTTGCTGGCAAAGCCCCTGCCTCTGTCTCTGTCTCTGTCCCATCGCACTGCAGCCGCAGTTTGACCACCTCCTCCCTCTGCCTCTCACCCACAGCCCTCAGCGTTTTTCCACTCAGACAAACTCTCTGATCACAAAGAGATTTAAAAATATATTTAAAAATCAGTGTATGAGAAAAAGCCTTCTTAAAGCTGTTTACTCGTTTTCCTTGCAGACTGTAAAACCAAGCGTTTTCCTCCTGAGACATAAATGGCAGACTGAGCCCCTCTCCTGCCCCCCACCGTCTGCCTCCGCCTTCGTGCCACCCACCCTGACAGCAACAGGCACGTCACTGTCCCTCTCCCTCAGCATTACGGGGCATCTACGCAGAAAACTCAGCCCTTCCTGGGTCTTCATTCTCTTTTCATCACTCCAGCAGACAATGCAAGAAATATTTCAGTTTTGCTTTTAAAGTTCAGGCAAAAAGTATGGATGGTCTGCATCTCTCCACCAATTCCAATGGAATGGGTTTTTTTGAGGGGGGAAGAGGACTGGAGGAGTCCCTCGTGGCTAACTTCTCATTTCATATAAAGCTAACAAAACACCAGTGTAACAGGTATTTTCCCATTGCTCGTCCCACTTTCCAGTTACAGAACATACCGTGCTGGCAATATTATAACTGAAGTATAATCACAAGGAACCCAAATTACATTAAATTTAAATATAGTGATAAATGTATTGCACCTTGGAGTATTTCTCCCCAAGTTTTCCCTGAAAAGTCTTCAGTTACAGCTTAGAGTCTAAACTGGCTCTCTCGGGAGGAGATTCTGTAAGTTATCAGTCTTTTCTGCAGTGGATAAAGACTACCTTAAGACAGAGCAGAGAGTACCTAATCTGAGAGATCTCCATCACTTTCAACATTATTTTATTTAAACCCATGATGAAAACTCAAGTTATCTGCATAGAAACCTCCAGGATTGTTTCAGGACAGCCCTCCATATTGTAGCTGGAGCAGGAATATCCTCTTAAAAGAATGTTCAAAATGCACCACAATATAAACCACATCAGAAAGTTCATGTTTTACCTGTAGTTCTGAGGGAGCTAGCACAGTAATTTCAGTTACTGATGATGAGCTTTAGGGTTTCCTGTTCTTTCAATGCAGAAGTAAGATGCTTCTGCACCACACGCTTTGAGTCCTCCCTAGATCTTTAACCAACCCCTGGAGCAAATCCTGCTTTCCAAAACTGAAAACAGCTGCTGACTTTCTTGTCCCACTGCCGTCTTTCTTGTCCCGCTGCCCTGATCACCTACAGAGGATTAAATTCCCAGCGGCCTACAGTGGCCCCAGTTCCCAGTAACCTGCACCCCATTGCCAAAGTCCGGAGTTTCGTAAGTACTCCAAGGTTGTGCTTGCAATTTTTGACAATTAAACAACCATTTGAATTTGCCAACATGCTGCAACATTCACCCTTCTCCACTTGAATGTACCATCCATTCTGTTTACTGATTTTCAATTACGCTTTAGCATTCTTCTTGTCCTCCTTTCCACAGCACATGAACCATCAGCCAGACCGTCCCAGTCCTCCAGGAACCCCAGCATATGAAACATGCCCCAGAAAACACCTCAATTCACAGAAGTGCTTTCATTGCAAAGATTATTTCTATGATTTCCTTTTCTCTTGAACCACCGAGATTTTCACGGAAATCAAGTGGAATCACATCTGACTGAAATTCCTAGAGCTGAAAATGAAATTGTCCATGTGTTTCCACCATTGGCAGGAAGATAAAAGTCAGTGTAGGTGTCTGATGTTGGAGGATGCAGTGCTGCCTACCCCCAGGCTAAACAACAGCTCCAGAAGGTTCTTCTTCCCCCACCCTCTCCTCCCATTAAAGTTTTCTTATTACAGTTTTCCAGTCCTATCAATTCCCATGTAAAAGCAACGTCAAGGTGGAGGAGGCAGCTGGAAGCTTCCCTTTGAACACTGAGATTATTTAATATTTTTATGATGTTTATTTCACCTGGAATGGTCCAGAAATGCACAGTTATCTACAGTGACTTATTACTTCCATTATTAGATACGATAACCACAGAGAATAGACTGACATAATTCAAAATCCACAGAAAATGACAATAAACATCTCTGTGATGCCAGGCTGGCTTTTGCCTCACTAGAAGGGCCTTTTCCACCCCGGAAGCCTTTGCTTAGCTGTATGTGTAACAACAGGGCTGGATGCCCTGGAGAATTCCAACATTTGTCCGTGATTACAGTGCCACACTAACCCAGAAGAACTGGTAAAAGGAGAAGAATTCTTTGGATATTCCTTTCACATTTTCTGGATAAATAAAACTACATTTGGGAGAAAAATTCCAAGGAATTTCTGAGCAATGAAGTTTTGTCCTAAAAATGCCAATTCATGTATGGGAAGCTGAAGCCGACTCCCTAAATTACCGACAAAATCCCAATGTTTTCTAAAGTCACGAAACACACAAAAATTTTGGTTTTCAGCTCTTGCCCCCCATTATTATTTCTTCTCTTTTTGCTTGAGGACACATTCAGAGAATGGAAAAACACAGGAAAAGAACAAGAACATGGGTTTTTTTCATGTACAGACAAGTTGTAAGTAAGGGTAAAATGGAGAGATCAGCCAGACAAAGGTCTGTAGTTCATCTTGTCTCTCATTTTCCCCTGTGAGTTTTTTCTTTTTTGATTATCAAGAAAATCAATAAGGTTATGTCCAGTGATGTCTGGGACTTGTCTGTCAACTCTGTATGCATGAAAAGTGATCGATTTCGATGATATTACAGAAAAAAATAGACTGCCGTAATTTTTACAACCCGGGCTCTATATTTGAACTTGACAGAGGTAATCAGCCTGTAATCAAATGCTTACCGTCTCCTTCAGACTTTAAAACTAGTAGACCCCATTTCAGTGACGTCCCCTAGAACGGAAGAGCACAGTATTTCCCACTTTTTCAGCTCCCAGTTGGTTTATCAGTTTTGAAACGGCCATTTGACTAAACCAGTTGATAAAGTGAAAGTTAAATGAAAAAGTAATTTCTCTGTACTGCTGTCAACTTTTTAAATTTTTTAATTTTTTCAACATTTATAAGTCTTGCACGTAGCAGAGCTGAGATCTCTACTGAATAAACCAACTCTGCGCTGACGGTGCTACAAAACGGGTAAGGCTCACACATCTCGCGTCTTAATCCTGCATCCTGCTGCAGCCCACCCTGATGCTACCCCTACGCCTTGCTTTGCCATTTCCATAAGGTCCTGGACGGCAAATGCTGAGATCCAGCTCAGTTTCAGGTGCGCAGTTTTGCTCATGCCAAGTAAGCCCTGCTGAGAAAGTGATGCAGAAACATCCTGAAAATGCACTGCAAGTCTGACACTTTGAAACTACAGCACACCCGCTGCTCAGTGGCACATATCTTCATTTTTCTGTATGTCCAACAGCTTGTGCGGCCACTTGTCTTGAAAAGCACCTGGGAAAGGGTGTGTTCTGCATCCTGGGGTTTTTGACCCCTATGTCCATATAATATAATATGAACACACGTTATGCAAGACGCCTATCTCTCTGCATGGGCTCCCTCAGATTCTGACTCTTTGGCCAAATTTCTGACTGAATTTTGAATTGATACTTCATTGCTTCCTCCAGTTTGCTGACTTATGGTGTCCTCAGACCCTGACCAGACAGAATCTTGGCTTGCCCCTGCTTCACTCCTGGCAAAGCCAATGCAGCTTCCTTCTGTTTTCAGTGGGTGCAGGAGAGAACTGATAAAAAGACAACTTTCTTTTATTGCAACTAGGAATCCATCCATATTTTTTCAGTATCCGCATTACAACTACCACTACTGGTGGAAGAGTACAGAAAGGTGAGTTAACTTGCAGCACAGCTTTCATCATCTTCCCAGTATCAAGTGTTTGGTAGGAAAAAGCTACAGTTAAACATTTACCATTAAAGTACTTATGTTATTTAGTCTCCACATTTCAGCATTACAATTTGGTAAGAAATTTGGTCCTCATACAAAAGAGTATTCATACATGTCATGAGCTCTCCATGAATGAGTCCTATAGTGTATCACAGGACAGAATACTCCGATTCAAACAACAAAAAAATACATCTTTCTACTAAATTCATCTGTAACTATTTTACAAATTAATCCAGACTAATGTGGATTAAAAAAAAAAATAGAGAAGTGAACTACTGTAGTCTTGGAAGTAAAGTGACAAAACTGAGTTTTTTGGCTGTTATATTTTTCCCTTTTGTTCTCATTTGCACCTCAGTTAGTTACAAAGAAAGCACCTCACCTACAGCCAGCTCAGGGTAGTCTTACATTTCTGTTATATTATCCATCCATTCAGAAACCATCTGCCCCAGTAACACTTCATCAGCAAATCTCTCTAGGTTGTGCATGTTCAGCTTCAAGTGGCATCACTAATTTTTTTCAAATACAACTTTTTTCTCTAGTAATTTCTGTACCTTTAGACTTGAATATGCATTTTTATATGGCTTTAAAAATTCCAGAAGAGCACACACATACTGGAAATAGGGGTCTCATTCCTTTCTGCATTGCAGTCCTGTCAGTCATTCATACCTGTGCAAAATAAGTGCAGCATAAACAAAGTGCCAGGTCTGATTTGACATCAACTGTGCAATGCATAAATAAGGTGCAAAGCAGGGAATGACTGACCACAGAAACTTTACAGCAGGTTGCTGGGTAGGTACAGAAGTATGGAAATTCTGGCTGCCAATAACTTCATGTAAATAGGTTATGTAGAAATACAAGGCTGTATTTCCTACAGGTATACAGTATTTCTCGTACACATAGCACAGTTTCCTTAATACATTATCTCTCTGAACATATGAAATTGATGGCTTTGGCACCACCTGTACCTAGAAGATGTATAGGACAGCAGAAGCTACAATGTATGATATAAAAAATAAAAGTATTGAAAACACAAGCCATTACCTAAAATCCAACCAAAGCTGATTTCTAGCAGAAACAGTAAAGGAATATCTCAACACATTTACTCTTGAAAATATTCTTACTGGAGAGACTGACTGTGTTAACCCTAAGTTAACATCTGTGCATGCTTTAGAACAATCCCTGCACCAGTGGCGACAGTAACACTCTCTTGCCTTGTCTGCACTCCATCTGCTCACATGCTCTATGTCTAAGGAAATTTTTTCTTTCATTGTTCTTATTTTATTTTCATATACTTATTTCACAAATAAAAGACATACTTTCTAAGGAAGCAGCATGTTCCAGTGGGATCAGGCCCAGTGCAGCACCAAGGAGATGAAGATTTAGGTTTTAAGTCTGTGCCTGATTTGCTGTACGGTCTGGTTACTTACCTTCTGTTTGTCAACTTAACAGTATATAATGCCATGGCTGAAACCTCCTCACTTGCAGAAGTCTGTGCCACCCACTGAACCACTAGAAAAGATAAAATAGATACAAACCGGTGGGTTAAGATTAAATGGAAAAATGGGAAAGTGTCAAAGACTTCAGGCTTCCCTCCCTAGCACTGAATAGCTCTGACAACCTCCTACCACACCAAGTAAGATGAGGGCTGCTCGGAGCCATCCCACTGGCTAGCCGTGGGCGACTGCCATCTGCCTGCATGGACCTCTGCTTTGAGTGTACTGCCTCTTCCCCTCTTCATGAGTATTTAAGTATAGAATCACAGAATCATAGAATGGTTCGGGTTGTAAGGGACCTTAAAGATTATCTAGTTCCAACCCCTCTGCCATGGGAGCAGTATAGCTGAGGTTGAGTGCTGAGGGTCACAAAATGCTACTCAAAGGACTTTAGAGAGAAGCAGGAGAAAGGTCCTCAACAGCTATAGCTGTGTAACTCAGGATTATAACATGTACCTGACCAGCTGGAGGGGTTAACCTCCTCTGTACCAGTAACAGAAGTAACAGCTCACAGTGGTAGCCAGAAATTGCATCTTTTCACACAAGAAAGTGGCAGAGAAGGTGACAGGGTGCGGAAAGGAAGTGCAGATGGAAGCTTCAGTATTAAAGGGTACATAAAACTTTCCTGAATGTAACTTTCATTAGAATATGAGTGCTGAACAAGTTAATAGAGCTCAGAGAAATAAAATTTTAGGTGAGTGGGAATTTTACTGGGTCCAGAAGGGAAAACATGAGTGAACATTTGTCCCTCTTAAATAATCAATTCTCTACATATGCACAGACCGTAGTTTAAAATATTGAACATTGTTTTCATTAAGAAACATTGTAGGGTCTACTAAGGAAACGTATTTTATTAGATTCACCTGTGTAATGGATTTGGTCTACTCTGAAATTAGCACACTAAATTCTAGCTAGACTTGCATCTTAATAGAGTTTACTGAGCAAATGCATAAATAACAACTTTTCATCCATGATCTCTCTGACATGCAAGCTAAAGTCACTTTTAATCTCTGCATAATAAATGCAATTAAGCATTCCCTACATATGGTTTTATCATGCCGGTTTACAATAGCCCAGTGGACAAATTCTGACTGGCAATATACCTTTTTCCACTCTTCTTGCTTGAGTACTAGGTTTAATATCTCATGCAAGTACCTTTCACTTGTTCATTGAGTCAGCTACTTGACAACCAGTCTACCCAGTAGAGGTACTCTCTGATGGGGTTCATGGGCTACCATTACTAGCAAAGCTTTTGATTTCTGGAAAATAGCAGAAGGACAAATGATACAGAAAAGGAAAAGCAGGTTAATCACACAGTTAGAAAGAACTGAAAAGCTCAAGTAAAAGGAGGGAGAATAGTCTTCTTGGAGAGCACTGAAAAAAGGCTCTTTTTCCCTAAGCTGTGTTGAACTCCTGGTTCAGCTGTAGGCTCTCTTTGATATCTACATTTCCTCTCAGTTCCTCATCTGTGTAAAATGGGAAATACATCCTTACTTTATGTGATGTATTGTGACCACGATAGGTAACCACATGCCACGACTACCAGCAACATTGCGAACAGCAAGCGCTAAAAACAGGTTTGGAGCCTCTCAGCACTGCGATTTTTTTGTCTCCTGTCCTTCTGTTTCCCACTGTTCCCCCACTAAATCTGTACAATGCAAATGCCATTAGGTGAACATCACAGTTTTGTACCAGAACTGAAGGAATGGAAGAGCACTCACCATGTAAGGCCAGTAAATAACTACTTGGGGCACGTCAAGTTCAAGACCAAACTAAGGAAATGCAACATCATGCTTAATGCCAACACCCCTTCACTTTCTCAGTCTTCACCCCCCACCCCGAGATGCTTTTCGTCACATGCATTTGGTGTTCACCACTTGCTGATCAGCAGATATCTCATACACTTTTCACATAGCTATAGGATCCCTGGCACAGCACCAAGGCTGATGCTCAAGGCCACAGGGTGAGAACATGCACGCGATATTCTGTGTCCAATGCCAAAACAAGGGTGGGTACAACTGATGATTCCTAAGAGAACACAGGTAAAAACAGACCATTAAACCAATTTAATAACATCAGGCAGAGGCACTGGGAAGAAAGGAGGCCAGAGACTGCACAGCTGCTTTGTTCTGGTAAAACTAAAAATTTGACACTAACCACCACATCAAATGTCCAAGGTCCTGGCTGCAAAAGCTTCTCCAGCCACGAGCATCTAGACTTCCTAACAGATTAGATCATGACTGCAAGGAAGGCCTTTCCTCCCCAACTGTCCAAAACAGTGCTGACATTTGAAGGGGACATAAAAGCAAGCTCTGTATCATTCCCGAGAGGAACATTAAGTAAGGGTCCAAAGGATATTTGTATTTGTATTTATTCTTCTATGTATGTGGTTTTTACCTTTGACTTACTCTTAAAAGAAGATGAAATTGAGTCTGAATCATATACAATCGAATTTTCAGAATCCCCCAAATAATTCAGCAAAAGAAATCCCTTTCAATAGGCTCCATGCTTTTGCCCAAAATAGTCCCTATAATGTCTCAGGTAAACCTAAGTTAAAAGTATGTGTGTATATTTTCAATTGTCCACAATAGTCGTGTTTTACTAATAGATTGGAAAAAAAAAAAAAAAAAAAA
>VYZM01005836.1:76615-157869 GCA_013398915.1 Dromas ardeola
AAAAAAAAAAAAAAAACACAAAAAATTGAATTCACAGTTAAAACCGTGAATTCAAATTTATGTCTGCTCATTGAAGACAAAGAAAAGATTTGAACACACTTCCATGTTTCTTCTTCATTGGGAAAAGTAATTTAAGTCATGTGCCTAATATCACTGACATTTCAACATTTTATAACTGTTCTCCGCCAGTTCAGTATTTTTGTTTGATATCTGTAATAAGACAAAATTCAATATCATCATATAATTTACTTTTTCTTTCTTTTTTCACCTGTGATTTACTGCTCAATTTCCCAAACAACGACAAAAATCTGAAAACAGGAAGAAAAGGATACATTTGGCATAACGTCTTCATCTGTGCAACCACCTATAACACTGTCAAGACAGAACTGGAGTTTTGAAAGTGGTTAAAGTCTCATTTGTAAGCAGACATGAGCCTCAAAGCTCAGACCCTGAAAGTCTCTCCCAATGCACAGAAGTGCTGGACATTGGTCTCCTGCTGTATATATGACCACAAGAAACAGGGCTTGGGTAAGGTTCTTCATTCCTATCTCTCTCTGTCTCTCTGTCCTTTTTCTTTTTTTTTTTTTTTTAATAGGAAGGGTGATGATTCTTACTTAACTCAGTAAAACATTTTGCGATCAATAGATGAAAAGGTTGATACACGCATTTAGAAATATTACCGAGTACTTTGCAACAGACAGCAGTGTGCCTGAAAGCATGCCAAATGCCCTATTTCTTACTCTACAATTTAGAATGAGCCAGTGAATGCTGCAGGATCATGATTAAAGTTTTAAATGTCACATCTACTAAACAGCAATATCCGTCAGTCATTGAGACAGTGTTATATGAACTTAGCTCACATCAGTGAATGAATTATACAACTCTTTTCCCATAATCTGTTTCACCAGGATATGTACACCTCATAGCTACAATCACTGTGTTCCTCATTTAAGGAGAGTGAAAAATAAACAGTCTTTATTCAGCTCCACTTCAGGAAAAAAAATTACATATTTTTTATACGCTGAACAGCACAAGGTATTATCTCTATACACATCAGCTCCTTGGGATTTCAGCCCTATAAAAATCAATAACAATGATGCCAGACTGAATCTTGACCTATTTGCACCACAGGAACTGTCTCCTACAAACTCTATACGAGGTCAAGAAATGATGAGCTGCTAATTATGAGACAAAGACAAGCGATGCAAGACTTCTTATATCCTAACTTTTTCTTGAGATGTTTTTTTACTTCAGTATAAATTTGTTTACCTAAGTTAATGCCTTCCTTAAAATACAGTGCTTGTATTCAGATTTGGACAGACAAAACCATAGGATATAGTTCGTAACATCCTATCTGCAGTATCACAGCATTTGTAAATACCAAAAATCAATCAAGAGAGAAGTCAACTGGCTTGATGTGCTCAGTCACAGATCAGAGCCTTTGTCTGATCTCTGGAAACAACCAGAGATCTGTCTTAGAGAACAGAAAAAAGGAATTGTTTAACTTTCTACTCTTATCCACGCCACAGTAAATGCTCACTTCCGTGGCAGAGATGAGCATGTTCCTACAATGTTGCTCACTGACAGTCATCAGTAGTTGAAGCCGAATAATCAGAAAGAATTCCGATTCAAATTGTCCTAAATTGATTCAACTGTACTGTAACCCAGCTCTGCCTTTCTCTAGCCACCATTGCTCATTCTTAAGCAGAGCTGGCCAGCTACAAGCCTTTTACCAGGAGAGCTGCTCTTTGCTCACACCGCTACAGTCTACCTCCAGATTGCCTACTTCTTTGCCTCGCCAGTGACAAATGAAGGAACATCCCACAGATAAATCAAAGCCAACAAAGGCTGGTTCTCCTTATGGAAAGGCTGTACTCTAAATACCTCCTGACACTTCAAAGAAATGAAATTCCTTTTCAAATGGGAAAAAAATTGAGGCACCTCGATGCTTTAAGCAACTTTTCCAAAGACCTAAGTGTCGAATCAGAAAGTGATAAAACACATCAGGAACGTTCTGGTCAGTCAGAACAGTACATGCCTCCTTCTGAACAACCTTCAAGGAGCAAAAATAAAATATGTTAGTTTTGTCTGAAAACACAGCAAATTGTTTTCTTTCTTTTAAGTCCATTTGATGACAATAACAAACCTCCAGGGGATTCTTCTGAGACCTTTGTTGGGCAAAATCCACAAGCCACTGTATTCAGAGCTACTACATGACAGAATGGGAACAGAAAATATCTCTCCTGGTGTTTTCCAGAAGTCAAATTCAGACTTTGATTTAGGGCAGGTGCATTTACATGTCAGGAACAATTTCTACTTCTATGCATAAGATTAGCAGCAAGGAAAGCCTTAGAAGTTCAGACAAAAAAAACCTGCCCGACCTCGAGATGTAAAGGTCACTCAAACTCTGCTGGACTGCAAAGCTTTAATCTTATGATAGGGAGGGCCACAAATGGAAGATAGTGCCAAAATCTGCTCTCAGCCACTGTAAAGCTTGAGCAATTCCTTTTACATTTCAGTGTAAAAGCAGAATTTGGAGCAGTGACCTTCAGCCTTCTTCAGCCACACATGATACCCCCTACGTGAAGGTGTCTCTGCAAAGCGCTATTAGTACTGCAGGAAGCAGAGCTCCCAGAGGCTCCCTCGGGTTTCACCATCTTCCCTTCCCTCCCGCTGCTCTCTAATTGTGCTTTTAAAGGAAGGGCACCAACAGCTGGGATGTTTCTGATTAAAGGCATAAATGCCTTCAAACTGCTGTTAGCAGTTTGTCTCTTCTTGTATTTTTAAAGCATTGCATGAAGTGTTAAAATGCACAGACCTAACTAATAATTGGAACTATATGACTAAATTTCTGTGCTTGTTCCTAAGCAGTAATTTTTTGTCTGACTGACAAGGTCCTTCTCTCTCTGAGTAGCAGGGTCACAGGAGCCATCAGTCAATTACCCTTTCCCAGTCCAATGACTGCCTTTTGACCTCTCTGACTGAAAGGACTTAACAGGGTTATTCACACTTCCACAAGTGTAAAGCTCTTCAGGATCTTTATGGATACGACATATTCTTCAGATAAAAGCCAGAATCCTCATGATGTACTGCTTTCTTTTTGGCACACTTGCACTGCTCTATCATAGCACAGGTGGCGTTACAAAGTCACCAGATGTCCATTTATTCTTATTTCTTCCTCAGCCTTGTTTATTTCTCTCTTCTGCAGTGGCCTCATAGACTTGAATGACGGAGAGAAGGAAAAAACCACTCAGCAGTATATGCATGCCTGGCTCCATCCTTTCTTTTTATTGGAATTACACTAGGGATGAATTTAGGCATAAACCCTTTTCATTAGTTATACAGTAAGTAGAGATGCTAAGCAACGCTGGTCCAAAGATATTCAATTTACAAGCCAAAGCTCATCACAGTAGCACTGTACATGGTTAAGTTACATCTACAAAGACTGGAACTAGAGATAAAAGAGTTAGATGCACGAAGCCAGAGCCCTTAACCAAAGGGAGATAGTGGTAAAGAGTTGAGCTATGAGTCACGAGTATTGAATTACAGGTTTTATTCTGCTACTGTGCACTTCACTAAGTTTTTCAAAGTTATATCTTCAAAGCTTGATCATCAGGTCAGCAGGTAAAAACCTCGCTCCCAGTCAGGCTTCCTGTATAGCCGAAGACAATGGAAAGAATGGAGATAATTAGTTAATTACAGACTGTATTCAACGGTGGAAAGGAGTTTTGTATTTAACTGTTGCTACAAGCATATCACTGGCAGATGCAAGCTGCTCACAGAAGCTTGACAGTTCTCCTAAGCATCATGAAAGGAAAATGTCCGTGACTTGCTCATGTGAGAAGGTAATTCTTGCTTTGCATAATCACCTTCCTCTTTGCTGCTTGCACGTTGTTCTGGCATCACTGGTCTGAGAGGTATCCAATATTTTAAACTATACATATGGTTTCAATTATGTGGAATGGCTCTCTCATTTACATAAAGGTCAAAAGCAGAGGTGTGCAAAGTGCTGCAAATACAGAGCCGACCAGGCTCTCTGTCTCTATTTTCTTTGAAAGGCAAGACTCTTTCCAGACAGAAGCAATGTTGAGCACTTAATTGACCTATGTGGAATCAGCAATTTCTTCAGCAATAATAGACCAAGTTTAATCACAGTTGCAAGTCTACTGCATCAGTAGAATTACCCCAACACTGATTTTGACTCTGTTCACAGAATAACTGGAGTGACCAGTTGGTATCTCAGGTTTACAAAACAGTTATTATGTTCAAAATTTCACCAGATTGTCAGAAACGACTCCCTAGAGGACTAAGAAGTAAAGTAGCCAGTCATGAAAGACATAATACCCTAAAGTGTAAAGAAAACAGAGAGAACACTAATATGGACTCATTATGACATCCTTTGGCCAAATTTGGACATGAAGCTGTATTTGAGTTTGTATCAATCAACTTGAACTGGGGGTTTTTACAGATTTATATGCATGATGTGCATGAAAAGAGAGTAAATAAGAGTAAAATTAATGCGTTGCTCACTCTCCTTGGTCTAGATTTTGAAAAGCAGTCGAACCTAAAGAACACACCGTGACTCTCTCCTCATCTGGGGCTTTTTTAACATCTATCAACATGTCTGCTACCACAGACATTAGCAAAACTTTAAAATAAATAAATTCAGGCGTACAAGATTGATAAGATGTGAGTTCACACAGCTCTCTTCTAGAGCTGTAATATCTGGTCCATCTTGTTGCTCAAACTGAAAAGATATTTATCCATTTTTAAATCTTCTGATGTATTTTTATGTGCATTATTTAAAACATGTAGTGGGCTACAGAGGACAGTGAAGTGAACTTGATGTACTTTAAGACTCTGATGACATCTTGCATAGGGTCCAAAAGAAAGTGAAGTGGACCCACATGTGGTATCTGCTGAACTGATATATAAAGTGATTTTTCAGAGTAAAACATTTAAAGATATAACAGATCTCTAGGTTCTGTTCCCCAAATCAATGAAGACAGCATATTCCATACGAGGCCTGACCGCAGAGCAGATATGCAGTTAAAGATTCAGGCTGTCCTGAACAATTAAAAAGTAGGCAGAAAAAGACTATTAACCATAGTTCGGTATTGTGGAGAGGTTGAGAATTGTGAGCACGACTAACTCACGTGCCAAAGCCAGCAGAGGCTGTAGAGAAAATGAGCAGATTGTAGAAGTTTGCACTGAAGCTTTTTAACGTCTTTGAGGCTAAAACCAAACAAGTGTGCCACGTGACTGTCAGGAGCTGTGAAGAGAAGGGCCTTGCCACTTCGTGGGCATACAGCATCTTGATCATGAAGGCAGTAACTACAGACTGGTCACATTTACCACCTTGAGGGATATGAATCTTCACTGCAAGTAATTTCCTAACCGCGTTTCACTGACCTCATTTTCAAAGCTTTTATTTTTACAGGTCATCATAATCCCGTTCCTTTTCTTCTCTCCACAAAGGAATGTGCGTGTATAAAGGTGCTACTAGGTCTCGGGTCACTCCCAAATTGTGCTAGACACTCTGCCAACAGCATGTCACACTGCCCCTTGAAACAGAGACACAAAGGCAGAGTAAGATAGGGGAAGGACTAAAACAAATAGCTAAGTGCTAGGTGTACAAAGCAATAAGCTCTCTGGTACTGACCCAGAAGAGTACTTGTGTCCAGGTGAACTCTAGTTGGCGAGCAGTGCTGTCAGTGCCACCAGGTAATCAAACCGCAGGATGTGGAAGAGTCATGTAGCCCATGGCCAGATGGATGAATCCCTTATTGGTCACATTACTACTAAATACATTGCATTTCCACCCTTTACTATCATTTTTCTCCACAGCATCACCACAAGAGCAGAATGAAAGAGGACGGAGCGTTCTTCTCGCTCAAGCTAAGGAGATAGTGAGAATATCACTCATCAAAGACACAAAGCCGCTTCTAATTCCTGCCCAGTATTAGTCAACCTACAGATAAGTCACATCAGTGAGGCGTGACTTCCTCCACATCAGTAAGAAGCTCATCCTTAAGCAGGAGAAGTAGATTAGCAGGGAACTTTGCTACTCCTCTTCTTGTAAGCCTTGAGAGTTTATGCACATAGCAGGAGACCTATTCCTCATCACAGGCATGCAAATGCCAGACATCAAAGAACGCTTCTAACTGAATTCTCAGCATAATTAATTTTCACCAGAAAGTGTTTTAACCTTTTAATCCATCTAAGCTAATAGATAGTAATGGCCTTCGTTATTGCAACATCAGAACAGCTCCCCATCTTTTAACATATGAAGGCCTGTCACCCCTTTTCATGAGGTAAGGAAGTACCAACCACCCTCTTGCACAGAGGTGAAGTGCCAGGCAAATGCCAACTAAATAAACTTTTCAATTTCGTGTATGAAACTGTGCCTGATAAGGCCACCATTTCTGAGGGACACCTTTCTCTCCCTGGAGAATAGTTTCATGTATCTGAGGGGTAAGGTCCCCCCGTTTATACTAGCTGTTGTGCCAGCACGTCCCTCTGATGCCAGCATCATGTGTGGAAAGGCAGCCTTTCTGCCAGCTCCGCAAGCAGCGTTACAGCTTCATTCTGCTCAGCCCAGGTGCTCATTCATTCACTGCACAGGGAGTGAAATGTGCTGTTCCTTCTCAAAACAGACACTTTCTGCCACAGAAATAAATTTTTGGAAGTTTAAAACTGCCTTCTCCCACAAAACATTGCCTATCTTTTCACCACCTAGGCAGGAAAGACGCTCGCTCTGGCTCCAGGGAGCTGAGAAAAGCCAGAAGGGACCATTAACCCCTCAGAGAGATCTCCCAATTCGTACAGTGCGAAGCGTCAATAGCAGTGCAGCAGCATCCTCACGGCGTAAAATGGGCTTGAACCAAAACTCCAGATCTAAAAATTCCCTTTGGCCAGAGGAGTCAGTGTCTAGAATTTCAAAATAGGATTCAAATCCCAGTTTACAACTTTGGTAGTTGATATAATGCAGCAAACCAGCGCCTCCAACCTGAACTTCCTGAGAGCCACAGTCCAAACCTCCCCGCCGAGCTGGGCAGCTTGGGTACAGCAGGGATGTTGCAGGCAGTCATCGATCCCCTTTGTCAGAAGGAGGCAAAAAAAGTTTCCGTAACGCAAGGCAGCACTCAGCAGTAATCTGTTCTCGACATCTTTTACTTTCAAGAGCAGAAAAATTCACTAGAGTAATTAAAAATTAGAAGTTGTAAAGGGTCAAATGAAAGCAGTCCACCCAGTATCACACCTCTAATTTCTTTAGTGAATCACAATGCATAAGGGGATTTCTGTTGTCTTCCAAGTCTGACAGCAGAGATTGGATTTATGCAAATTATAAGGTTAAAATAATTAGAGATAGGTTAAAGGTATAAATCAAACAACTAAAGCTGACATGTCTAAAATTCTGCATGCTAAACAGTCAAGGTGTTTAAAGTCAAAATATTTACTGCTGCTTGTTTATAAAGAGCAAAATTTAAGGAAGGATTTGCTAAACTACCTGGTTGTTGAAATCAATTTTTATCTGTATATTTCACAGGTCTCGCAACGGAAGACAAAGTCCCGCTCTCATCTGTATTTCTGCAGCACAATTAACGTTTATGGAGTTGCAGGTGAAAACTTCGGTCCCCTTTCCCATCTCTAATTTAAACACAGCAAGCAGAAATTACTTGGGAACAATAAAGTAAAGCTGAAAAACAAATCCTTGAAAAACTAAAAGTATATGTAATCTACTTGCATATGCTGTGTTGCCTGCATTTTGTCACACTGCTGTGGCTGAAATGTTATGTTTATAGCCTGCAACACGTAAAACAACAGTAGGAGTCAAGTTCTGCTCTTTCACGCTGGTGTAATTCTACAGAGACTGCGCCGAAAACCACTCAAGAAATGGATTATCATCACAGCTCTGCAAAACAGTACATCTCAGCCAGAACCCAGCAACACAGCCCCAAAGTGGTGGAGAGGAGGGTGAAAGCGAAGTCCCAGTTTAAGCAGGCGAATAAAAGACTACAACCCTATATACTTAAAAAATGACAAGTGGTGTTCGCTTTCTGTGGAAAAGTCACCATTCCCTGGAAGGAAAAAAAAGATGTCTTGAAAACTAAAATACTTTTGTCCAAAGTGTCCAGGAGCTCTTCAGCACCTGGATCAGTCCTGCCTCAAACCAGGGATTTCAATACAAAAGGAGAACATCCAAACAGTGAGTTTTCGGGGAAAGTGAAGCACTGCATAGCTAACATACAAATCTCAGGAAACGTCACAGTACAAGATTAAATTTTTCAGGTTTGGACTCGGACATTTCATGAAAGAAAAAAGTTATTTTGTGGGTAGCTGTAGTGAAAAATCATGTGCCGTGGAGTAAACTTGGCGATGACTTGTTTATATCTGGGTCCTTTTTTTTTTCATGATTGTTTGATTAATGTCCTATGAATAGATAGAGACAGAGTGGATGTAAGACGAGACACACATTTCAACTATGCATTTGTGTTATCTGAAATTATATGCATCACGGTCAATACGAAATACTTAATATCCCTCTTGGTTAGCTTATGAGTAGAGATTCATATAACGTTAGATATTACATGGCGGAAAACAGATTCCTGCACGTTTCATGGTGAAATAAATTACCCCAAATATAACCGTATATTGACTTTTGCTAGCTGACATAGTAAATAAATAAATAGATAAATGCATCTTGCACTAGTCTGAAGTTTTTGTCCCTGAACTTATCAGGTGAAGACGGGAGAGAAAATAGAGCCTGAGTTTACTTTATGACTTTTTTCTTGCCCACTTTATGCTTGAAATATCAGTGACTGATAATGGCCTACATTTCCTAGCAAAGAAATAGTGCTTTTTTCAAAACACTGAAAGAAGTGGCACTCATGAGGTTTGCTCTCTTCCTTCTCACAGTATGGCAGAATAATTTTACTCATACCTGATCCATTTTGGTTCTTCAGTCCCATTTCTTTTTTTCCCCTCATTCATCTCTGTCCTCTCCTTCTACTTAAGAAGTCATTTATTTGGCTCCATAGTTCATTAAAATGTTCCCTGCTTCAAAGCCCCTTGAAAATAACGTATTACACATATTTACTACTCCTTATATTAAATTATTTTAAGGCACTTTTTGTCTTACAATTTTCAAGTGACCTCCAGTTGCCACTCTCAGATGACTTTCCCAATGACTGAAGTCCATTTAACGCAATATGCACACATAGCAATTTAGGGAAATTACAAAAGAATTCTTGCAAACACTCCGTATCAGTGAGAGAGTGCTCACGCTGGAGCAATGGGAAGGTGACCTGTGTTTATTACAAATATCCTTTCCTTTCACTTTCCTGACATTGTAAGAATTTGGTTAGAATTGAGCCGGGCAAACAGTTCACAATTAATTACTTACTTGATTAATGTAATCTCTTTTTGCTTGAATTATTTGTAAATAATGTACAATTTTCTCATTAATTATTTGAAGTAATTTGATAAATAATTTCATGATCCATCCATATGCATTAGCCAAGTTTTGTAAATAAAAGCTTTCTGTTTGGAATAAACAATTCTAAGCACATTTGAGGCTTTTGGGGGCATTATTTTATAATTATAACCATTATTCTAAGGCAGTAAAGGTCCACTTAAAGGAAAATATTTCAAAAATATACAAATTAACTCAGGTCAGAGATTCTTGCTTTATGTTTAGTATAAAAATTAAGTACTTCATTTAGATATATAAAATTCATATAATCAAATTTAATTATATCCTGAAAAAATTATATATATAATTGATGAGGTAGAAGCACCTGTGTTTAGAAGAACTATTTTTCTTTTTTCCAGATAAAGAAAGGCAGTTGTAAAGAAATATCATATAAGATACTTCAGGGATGCCATTCTTAAAATATTAAAGATACTTTATTTACTACAGCAACATCCTTAGAAGCACTATAATAAAAGCTCTGTCTATGTTTCCATTCTGTACCCTAACTTCAAAAATTTTACGTATAGCACTCATAAAAATGTACTGTAGTTTAAAATTTAGCTTGGAAATGAAACGTAAGAGAGGGAGAAGTTGCTTAAAAATATTTTTTTTTACTATTTATGTACTAAGAGACAGTTATTCAGAAAATATTTACAGATGTATAGAGACAGCTTGCACCTCCCTCCTGGAGAGAAAGGCCATTTTTGTGTTCTTGTTTCCTTCAATCAACAGTTGCTCACTGATTTCTAAAGCCTAAGCTTTTAAACATCTGATTCAAAAGGCATGAGTCAGATCCCTCCAAAATATGTTTGCTTTTTTTTTTAAAAAAAGAAAAGGAGATATTTGAGTCTTTGAAGATTTTTCAGAACTTGACAGGACAAAATCCTGAAAAATCCTTCATCTGCTGGTGGTCCTGCTTGGAGGAGGAGGCTGGATGAGAAGACCCTCAAAGGTCCCTTCCAAAATGTTTTTCTAATATGCTGCGAGTTCACAGACTCCAAGTTTTGATTCCAAACTTAAGCTATTATTTTTTTAGTTTGATTTTGTTTAATGGAGGTAGCTGGTATCTCTTTAATGAGAGAACTTAGCTGCCATTTTACTTCTGCAAAAGTGTGAGTTTGGTGGCAGGATATCTAGGGCTCCCGTAATAAACTCACAATAAAGAGTTGGTTTGTTGTGGTTTTTTTAACTTAAATAGGCTGTAGCCTACCAGTTTACACAAGAACTAAAAGCTTTGAGTAGTTTGATTGAAAGAATTAATAACTGTTATTACCTGAATGGAGACATTTGATTTTGAATGCTTGTAAAATACTTTGCTTTTCTGAGGCACCTAAAATCCAAGATTCTAAAAGCCTTTGCTGACATTTATTTTTCTCTTCAAATACTTCTGTCAGAAGGGTGAGAAGTGAGGTTAAGAGAGACTCAAAATACACCAGTGAGAGACTCCACGACATTTCCAACCTCCTATTCTTCTGCCCTAGCCACTAGAATTATTCCCACACTCAGGTTCAACACCTGCACTGGTATGATAAACCTTTGGAGCTATTGTAGTCCATCAAGTTAATGACATGCATTTTAGACAGTCCTTTTAACTAAGCCACCAATGCTATCAAGGAGCAGTTCGTTAGTCTACAGATGCAACAATTCAGGCAGCTTTATAAGGTCCCTAAATGTATATTTACATGACAAATGGTAATAGACTCATCACACACCCTTCATGTGCACAGAGAAAGCAGCAGCACACCAGCCATTCCTGAGGCTTAGCACAACTCCACCGTGTTCGGCAGTACGAGCTGCAGATGGGACATTTTTGCCATTAAGCCAACCTCGATGCTAGGTCTGTGCCAATAAATCAGATCACTCTTAATGTTGCTCTATGTTAGCATGGCATCTGAGCCAACTCCGTTTCCCAGGCAGATTAGATCAGGTCAGATCACTCTTAATGTCACTCTACTCTATCACTGGTTGCCCACAGCTTTGTTGGAGAACTGTCAAGGCGTAGATAAAACCCAAGCAAACACGCTAATAGATAAGATAAGGTGAAACGGCAGCACAGGAATTCCTGCAGTGTTATTGTACCAAAGGGCAGTTCTCCTGCAAAGGAGTTACACTTTGCCTGACTGTTTATTTAATCTCTTGGCAGTCTCTCAGTGAGATGTGAGTCTGAGTTCCTCAGCTACACGGTACGCTCACAGCTGCCAGTAAAGGCAGCTTTGGCAGCTCTTTGCCAGGCTGTTTCCTAAGAATTTTCACGTGTCTGTAGAAGTCTTCTGGGGAGAAAGAACCACATGTAGAGTCAATATGACGGTACATTTTCACTCTGGTTTCAATAAGGCCTGTAACTGGAAGAGATGCTGGAATAGACTTGACCCCCAAAGGGTTTCCATGCCACAAGGCAATTAATTGTAAAACACCTAAACCAACGTGGAATGGCCAACTTACAGAATTTCAGCTCAAGCTTCCCTATTTTCTTCCTTCCTTGACTTATTACAGTGTATTTGCCTTCCTAATGGCCTCAGATATTTCACACATTGAGGATCTTGGACATACGAATTCCATTTGCAGCTCCCTCTTGCACAGGGATTCACTTTTTTATACATTCATTGCTTCTTTCTTATCTACTTGAAAGCAACCTCAACACTGTCTGCTCTAACACCATCTTAGAGATTTCTGGGGTACTCAAAGCAAGACAGTACCTCTATAAAACAGTGGTGTGTCTTGTAGAGTTTCTAAAGGCAACACAGTCCTGTCAGCATGCCTATATTGTTGCCAGTACCAGCACTAATTTATTCAAGGCCCACATAAGAGTCTCTCCGGACTCCAAGACATGCCCATGAAGTGTATTACATTTAAAGATGGTACTAGAGGGCAAAAATAATATTTTTCATCTGCATAAATGATCATCTGAAGCAGAACGCATATACTGCACCTGAAAACCTCAAGGCAAAGGCTAAAGCTAAATGTGCTCTCTGGAATACCAGCCGCCTTCTCCTGTCTTCTCACGTCAAAAATGGCAAATATGGAAATAAAACAAAAAATAAGGATTCTCCCCATTATATCAGGCAGCAAAAGAGTGACTATCGAGTCACAACAGACTTAAAAGCAAAAACAAACTATGAAAACGTGCAGAAGGGCTCTGTTTTCTTTCCAGCGTGGTGCCCAATTGCATAAAAGGATCTCTGCACACCAGCTCACAATTCTGTCTGACTAGCTACACCCAGCCCAATGTTTCAAAGACTAATTAGAACATTTACTTTACGGCCCATTTGCTGCAGTAACATGAAACATTATCTAGATACAGTTCTTCCTGCAGGGGCCAGGGAGGATATACTGTTGACAGAATTTTAAAAGAAAGGAAAAATGAAATTTCCTTTAAACCTTCTCATAAGCAGATCAGCTTGCATTCATTCCTGTAAAGGCTCAGTACTCTAGCCCTGATCCAGCAAAATACTAAGCACATCCTAAAGATTAAGTGTAAGTGGTCTCAGCATTTGCAGCTTTTACAGTGTTCGCATTTTTAAAGTTAAGCACATACTTAAATGATTTCAGAACAGAGCCTTGTATGGCTGTCTGTGACTCAACCAGTTTGAATGGTATCCATTAGCATGCGTGTTCGGAGAAGAAAGGCAAAAGAAGCTAACTGCATTGCAATTTATGTTCCTTCTTTCCTGTTGCACTGTGGACACAATTCCTTATTGTTTCTAATTACCTGGAAAAAGGGGAAAACTTGAAACTTTAAGCTGTCTGACATAAACCTATAACTTCCTGTCATAGCTAAATTTCGTAAATGCTAATTATGCAAATAGACTCACTCTAAAATTCAGAAGATGCTGGAATATGATCATTTTAATATTGCTTTTTAAACTAGATAATCAGCTTCAATAGTCCTTTTTGACTACTGTATCACTAAAAGATTTACTGTACTAGAGGAGAGGTCTGGCACTCAGAAACAAACCCTGCTTCTGTAGCTGTCATTCACTGATGACTGCTTTTATTTATCTTTGAATGAGCTACACTCATTAAACTCCCCAGATCATCTTCTTCTACATTGCCATTGCAGAATAAGCACGCAGTACTGGCTGGTTTGGGTTTTTTTTCCCACATTTGGTTAGCCAAATGGCCCCACTAACACCTGCGGTGGCAGAGCTGAAGAGGTACCATGGCAGGGGAATGAGAAGGTAGCAGCCAGCATCTCCTTAAATCAGAGCTGCTGCTACAGAAGACAGTAAATGAAATCTTAGTGCTAACCTTTAGAAAGCAGGCAGACTGCAAACAAGAATAATTTTTATGGGCCAGACCCTGCTGGTTTTACTCATGTTGGAAGTCCTATTGCCATTAAATGTAACCATATATGTGAATTAAGAAAGCAGCATTTGGATTTTTATTTATGTAGTCTCCTGTGCAATAACCCGGAATGGAAATGCATTTGTTTATTTTTAAATGCACTCCAAGTTTTACCATTACAAGGGTGGCACTGCCTTCACACTGCTTTTCTGCAAAATAAATCTACTATCTTCCATAAATACGCTGTCTTTCATTTCAACTCCTCATTACTACGTCTTCAGATTTTTTAATCTACAATGCAAATAGGCAGGTTAGTGGTCATTACACACTATGTTTCTATATCTTCCCACGCTTAATTTAAAACAGATACAATGCTGCCTTGTGAATACATTGGTTTTTGATGTTCTAAATAGATTTTTAGTGTAGATACTTGTTCCGACTCCATTATTTTCCCTTTCACCCTAAATAAAGTTTTCCCAGATCACTGTCGCTACTGCAGAGAAATACATTTTCTATTCTGCCTTGAAAGAAATGTGAAAAAGGAAAATGCTGATGGCACAAGAAGCAATTTGAATCCCATGATAGAAAACATAGCCTTAGCAGACAATGCACAGTAATAAATAATAGTATAGGAATACTTTTTTGTTTTGTTTTGTTATCAGAAGAGAAATGCAAGGTACACATTTTTAAACAAAAAAATGTTTCCTTTTGCTCTTTTTTTGGTAGTAAAAGAAAGGTGGAAGGAGGCAAGAGAAAAGATCTGAAAAATACATACCCTGTCTATCATTTAGCAGCTACAGAATTGGTTTTGGTTTTTAATAATGTGTATTGGTTCCACTTTTGTACAGGCAACATATAAAGGACGGACGACAGATAGAGGTCAGGCACTACTACAACAAGTCATTTTCCTCAAGGTGTTTTGGTACCCTTTGCTGTTATTTTCATTGTCATTATCCTGTGTGCAGAATAGCAAAGGAAGCTGTATATCTTACTACTGTGAATGTGTTGGGCTGTTTGTTTTAGGCTTTGCTACAAGTAAATCAGATTTAGTAGGAGTGATTCACCAGGTACATATTCTTCCTTAAGTGTAATAGCACTATAGAAGGCTGTGGAGTTTCAGGGATGACAAAGCATATATTAAGTGTTATCCAAGAGGATAGTTCGTGCCCTGTGTGGCCACCAGAGCTTATTACATTGCTCTTGATGTAACAGGATGAATTTAAAACTTTGTAGAGTGCTGCCTTGTGACTGGCAAACTACTTCTGACATGAAGCTGAAAGTTGCTGCTATTTAATGGCTCTTTGGTGACCTTTCAGAAGAGAAAGGATGGCTTCAGTCCAAGTTACAGCACACAGACATCCGTATCACTACCACGAGCAGCTTCTGCTCTGGAGGAGAATGAGTTCAATCATTCTTGTGGGTAGGGATTTCCCAATCAGACCCCATCTTTCAGATTCGCTAATCACGGCTCAGCTATATTCTCTCATTCCTTTTCTTGGTATTACAACTCAGAGTGTGAGCTCCATGGCTAATGATGATTAGATGCACAGATGATGATGATGCACAGATCACTGGGCAATACTATTTTTCTCATCTAACTTCTTATGCAAATGATCATAGAGAAAAATCAGCTATTATTGCTTATGAGTATTATTGCCACCAAAGTACAACAGAAAGTGAACACAAACAAATGGACTCATCTGAAACAGATTCACAATTTGGCTTAATCAGGCCTTTTGAAAGGGTCTGCATTACTGAAGCAACTTCATTAAGAGTTGATTTTTAAGTCACAGCATTTCTGTGCTGCAGACAAGCCAGTTAAATGTCAATAGAGAGGAATATTAAAAGAAGTTTACACTTGTGTTACAGAGAGTAGCTATATTCTTTGGCTGTCGTTGACTGCCATATGTGAAATTACTTTTGAGGGCCAGAATGCAGCCACTGAACCTTTACCCGTGTAACCCACAGACAAGAAAGAATGCCCCCCACACCCTCAGCTCGTCTATTAACTGAAATATTTCTTGTGTCTTTGGCTGTAAGAAAATTTCCCATTTCTTTGTGAGTCCTTTTGAATTCCTTTGTGACTTCTTGCAGATATTTTCCCAGACTTAGCTGGTACACTCTGTGCTATTCGACTGTTACCTTCCCCAGGTGGGGTCTACATTTCCACAGTACATTAGGTAGGGACTGTAAAGCAGCTCCGTGCTGTATAATAGAAGCTATTATTCTATTAATATTTTTAATGCATAGTTAACTGTAGAACACCGGAATATGCTGACAGCTCATGTTGAATCACCACTGTTGCAACAAAATATGCCTTATCTTACAATGAGTATACACACTAGCTCTTTTGTTTCTAGTCATCACAAACTATTTGCCGCATCTGAAAATGAAAGAAATAGACAATCTGAAACAAAAAAAAATATATAACCAATAGAAATCAGCTCTCTTACAGCTGGGTTTATTTCTTTAAGCATGAACAGGAAGGAATGTGTAGGAGTGACACTACAGGAGAAGGGCTTACATAGTCTTTTTTTAGTGGAGTCAGTATCCAGTGTATACAGACTGGAAAATATGCAAAGGCATACAATGCAGAAAACTGTGAACAGTCTGCTTAGAAATCGCGGGCTAGCAGTGACCATTAGGTCATCTTATTAAAGATGAAAAATGGCTTGGCTTTGAAATAAAAGCCAGTTGCCTCCTTAATATCTTGATGCGGTTGCAGGCACATAGAAGCAAAATACAAAGGCCAAAGTACAACTATAAATACACAAGGAAACAGCAAAATGAGAATACTTGTTAAGTACGTTAGTAATAAGTAGAAAGGGTTTGTCCAGGGAAACGCATCAAGTAACAGAAATGTTTTGTGCTGTTTTGGTTGAAACCGACATCTATTAGTGATTTACCTTTGAAATCAGAGTGCCAGGCAAGTGTCTAACAACTGAAAAAGGCAAACATAGTGTCAATCTCTAAAGGGCACTACAGGGAAATCACAGGCTATTTGAAGTTGGGCTGAAACCTCCATAATTATGAAAGTAATCGAAAACAATAAACACCTATGAAACAACAGGCTTCCAAAAAGTCAGACTGATTTCTTTCTAGGACAGGTTAATAGGCTTCTGAGCTCTGGATTAGTTTTAGATTAACCTCAGAAAAGCTTTTTACACAATCTCTTCTGATATTGTCAAAAATGAGCTAAGGTGGTACAATCTCGATGAAGTTACTGTACAACTACTAAAAAAGTTTCCGCAAAACTGTTTACTGCCAAAAGGAAATGATGCATTGACTAAAGCTCCTGCAAAAGCCGAAGCTGAGCTCAGTGCTATTCAGCATTTTTATGAATGACTTGAATGATGGAATAAAACACACAGTAATTAAATTTACAGATAATATCACGCTGGAAGGATGCATGAGGACTGTGGAGGACAGCATTAAAATTCAAAACTTATCTAACAAATTGAAGATACAGTTCAGTGAAGACAAGTGCAATATACTGTATTTATCTAGAAATCATCAGTTGCACAAATACAACATGGAGAACATCTAATTACACAACAATTAATTAGGAAAAAGATGTGGAGGCCAAAGGATTACAAACGGAACACGAGTCAGTATTTTTTCTAATAAAATTACCCTGCTACTAGGGTGTGTGATGAAGATGTCACACGCAGGACAGATGTGGTAGCCCTCAGCAGGCTGCAGCCTGAGGCTGGAGCACTGTACGGACTTTAATACACCAAACAGCATGAAAGATACGAGTCAGCTGGACAGCTGAGAGCAGCAAGAATGATCAAAGGTGTCGAAAACACATTCTGTGAGGAAAGGTTGAGAGAATTGGGTTTGTTTAACTTAGCCAAGGCTCAAGGAGACATAACAACAGTTTCCAAATAACAGAGAAGTTTTGCAAGAAGGTACTCTTACTACCTTCTCTGCAAATAGGTTTCAATTGCAGCCAGGAGTATTTAAGGCCAAATTAGACAAACATTGGTCAGGAATGACTTGGCATAATTAATTCCATCTCGAGTGGGCTGCGGGGTCTCTGAAAGTCCCTTCCAATCCTATCTGCTGCCCTTGTCTTCTCAATGTTATTTTTTAAACCTCCATTAAAAGCATGCTCATTCTGCCCATGAAAATCTATGAAAAATAACAAAAATATCATTATGATTGTTTCTTTTTAAATTTATATTAAAGGGTAAAAATTCCAGAGTTATTTTAAGTGAAATTCAGAAAACACCAAGTTACGCTTAAATTACCCAGAATCAGTTGTCATTTTTTAGGCTAAACAATGGTACACAGATCTCAAAAGGGAAATTATTGCAATTACTGCAGTTGTGCAATTGAAGCAATGACACATCTGAGGGAGTGAATGACAGATTCTAAATATTCTGATCATTTTATTGTCATCTATCTGTCCATTTTAAAAGTCTACATAAAATATCAAAGGTATCAATATTATGGAGAGGACTTAGGCCAGAGCTTGTCCAGATAAAGTATTAACTAAACAGACAGCACTGATAATGAAGTTAGATAACGAGAATGCTTCGCACAATGAAAGGTACCTAGCCTGCTAAAGTGTTCATGACAGGATCCATGATACAACATATAAGGACCTGAAGGCAGAAAGGCAGAAATGAGCTGTACTTTGAATTCTCTGGATGTAGAATGCCAGAAAGCTGGACAGTATCATGTGCTGTTTCGTCACCTGTACAAAGATCGTAGCATTCAGAAGAATACTCAGGCTTCAGTCAGTCAGTCAGCAGCTGGAAAAGGTACAATTTTAAGTCTGGTCCTGAAAAGCAGGATCAGAAACCAACCCTGGACTGGCCAGCAGTGGCTCTTGGGTGACCAACTGCACCTTGGGGTGCCAAAAGCCCTGGAAAACCCAGAGTGGCCACGTGCCAGTAAGAGCAGCAGCCACTGGGAAAGAGCCAACTCTGAAAATCTCAGCTAAGAATCTTCCTCTCAGCAAAGTGTTAAGAATGGAAACACTTGGTTAGTTCAGCAGAGTGTCCAGTTTGCTTTAGTCATTATTTTGACTCTGCTGCCTTTTAACTGCACTTAAGTAAACTTAACTGAAGCATCCCTTTCACTCCATTTTATGGCAGACAAAGTGGGAAAACTCACTTCACTACCATTCACCTATTGTGAATTGTCCCATATTAATTTCCCCTTAGCACTGTCTTAAATATCCTCACGTTTACTTCTCCAGCAATTGTTTTTGTATTTCTTCATCAGTTTAGTTGCTCTCTTTAGGACTTTTTCTATTATTTCATATGCCTTTTGAGATGAAATGACTGAGATTGAACACTTTAATACAGGCAAAGGTGTACTATAAATTCCTGTAATGATACTCGTTTTGTCTTAATACAATCTAACATCTCAATTTCTTTCTAGACTGCACTGAACTGCAGCCTTCTTTATACTCTTCCCTGCAATGACCAAGTCTTTTTCTTGGAGTTGTTACAGCTAATTTAGAATCTATCAGGTAGTATGATTAGTTCCAATTGTCCCTTCAGAATCAGTTACCGTCAGCTGTCTACCCTGAAGCTCACCTGTCATTTATTACTGAATGCTCGATCACTGTTTGATCCTTCTCTACTCTCTGTATCTCCTCAGAGCTAACAAGCCTCATGTAATTTCACCTTGCCAATAAAAAAAAAAAAAGTACTACTTACTCCCTTTCCAGGTAATTTTCACAAGTTCCAGTATGGGTCCTTACATTACTCACTATTAATGTTTTTCTCAAGTCCTTATTTCTTACATTCTTAGAGCTCCACAATCCACAAGAGAACTTTCTTCTTATGCTGAGATATTTTTTTTTTTTTAGAGTGGCTTTATCCACTAAACTGTATTTACTATTGTAGCTACAAGATTTCCTCTTTTCAAGTAATGAAAGAATTCTAATAGGCGGCAAAGATAATGTTTTCCTTAACAGTAACTATTTTGATTTATTCCTTGATAACTTTTTATCTAAATGTTTCATAAAACTCTGTACCAGCATGATGTCCACACTTCTTGAAGGTACTAGTCACAAGGCTGAGATTCACTCACTCAAACAACCTGTACTGCCTACATCTTCCCCTCTTCCCTTTATCTATTTGCTTTATCTTTATGTTTGCCTTTCACTTAGATTTTCAGCTATTTGAGGCTGGCTTTTACTCTTTTTTATATTTGGACAGTGTATAACACAGTAGGACTGGAGCCTACACATACAAAAAGTACCTTAAAAAGACAATAGTGACTTATTGCATTGAAAATGTTTCAAATAAAGTGATTTACTGCTTATCGAGTGCAGACAGACATTTCTATCTCTTCAGCTCAGGTACTTCTCTGCTCAGTTCTGCTACCAATAAAACTAATTCTTTTCTTTCCCAGTGATCTTCTAATATCAACATCGCACTGATCCAAAAGAATGCCGTTCTTAGATTAAGTCTCCTGGATATACAAGAAATTAATCTGGAGACCTCTGCCTATGCAGTTACCATCCTTAGACTTAAGATGGTATCAATTCAGACAAAGATTTTTCTTATCTCCACTTCGGAGTTAAGTTTTCTCCTTTTCCCAAGAAGTAATTCAGTATAAGAAGTTAGAAAATTACATCACCTTGGTACATGCCTCTCTACTGTCAATAAGGCAAACTTCTTGTTTGCAGAAGTAAATGACGCTTTAAATATTTTTATCAAATAAAATGCTATTTACACACATTAGCAAACAACCTTAGCTGATCAATTATTGACACTAAACACTCATAGGGATTGCACCTGGCCAAAAAGCTACCTCAGACCACTTTGTTGCACATGAGGAACAACTAGGATGATTAGTTCACAAAATTACTATTCAGTGGTAAATAGCCAACTATGGTAGATTATTACAATCCCCTGTGTGACTATGTTGTAGTAGCAGGAAGAGTAAAGAAGAATGCAACAGAGCAGATGTCCAGGGCATATTTGGAAGACGACAGGGAAGTAAGTCACCATCAAGGATCCCATTTCCACTTCCACAACCTGATTGTCAAAGCCAGAAGCATGAAGTCAAAGACCAGCAGATTAAGAGGGACATCTCATAGGAAGAGAGGATGGAGGTCAGCTTGCTGACAGAGGAGAGATTCCAGGGGAGTTTCCAAAGAAGCTATATCTTCCTTAGGTTCAGGGAATGGTATGTCTAAAGGAAAAGCCTAAAGCAAGCTACATATGTCATCACTTGTTGTAAAGATGCTTTCATTTAAGTGAACACTATGCTTTAAAGAAACTGTACAGTCATTGTTCTCAGAGAAAGCAGAACTGCAAGGTCTAAGATTAAGACAGATTACCTCTCTACACTCCAGAAGAGAAAACTGTATGTTTCTTCCTCAAGAGAAACAGTAGATAGAGGCTACCTCAGAGAATGGTAGATTAGAGATAGGATTCAATAACCTGGTAACTGTCATAAGAAAGCACAGTCGTTTTGCCAGTATCTGCCTTGTAGTCGAAGTGCAGATCTGCGCCCTCTTACCGAATCACATTGCCCATCATTGACATAGCCTGTTGCTTACTTCACTGTCAAACTCGGGAACACTTCAGCAGCCTAAACATCCTCTCTGCCTTAACAAGAGGTCTGAGTTCAGGCTTGTGTGAGCCATGCAGATCAGGCCTGGAAAGGGCTAAGCACCTTGCAGACCAATCTAGCAGCTATCCAAGCTTTCCTCTTCTTAAACATGCTCTGGATTAACTAAGAATGTCCAGAAATATTCTTGTCTCTGTATAAAGGCTACACTGGAAATAGAAACAGTAAATATGAGTCATAAAAACTCAAATAGTTTAAAATTATTTGCTTCCTAGTGTAGACACAGCCTTAGACCTATTCTATGGCTCTATGAACAAAATATTCACAGTCAGAGCTCGCAGTCAGGTTCCCTCATGGGGGACTGGAGGCTTGTAGTGCAGTTGACTGTTATCATGTCAGGAGCAGACGAGGAACTCTGCTCAGCAGTGACAGCTACAAAATCTATTGTTCAGTCCACAGACCGGATCAGTGCCAAGATGAATCACTCAACTTTTCATCTCTTAGTGTCTGCAGACCTTTTAAGTTTTATATATCAGGCTACAGTGGAAGAAGGAAAAAAAAAAAAAAAAAGCACTGAAGAAATCAAAGAACATCTAATGAAATCTTATCTCAGGATAGTGAGAGGTTCCAGTAAGTACAACATCCAGCACAATCTTAAGCTCTAGACCACTCTTACCAACAGGCTTGTTACAAAATGTGGGAATAAGTGGGTTCAAATAATGGGACACATCGGGATCATAGGTGATAAGTTCTACCAAAGATACCGAAGAGCTTTGAACACAATGGTTTCTTGTAAGAAAAAGCTAGTATTAAATGAATTTAAGAAAATTAACACAAATGAGCTAAAAACAAAGATAAAAATATACATTATTATATCAATCGACGTATGACTGATCGACAGATTTTTTATGATCATACCATAAACAACAGAATGTGGTTCTGGAAATGACCTTGAGAGATTGTCTAGCCACACCTATTCCCACACGATACCAATATGTAACACTTAGCATTAACATATTCAGGAAAACTTAGTCATTGTTTATGAAAACACAGGTTTTCACACAAGTATTTCATATACTTTTCAGAATATCTTGTACTTCAGTATCTGATGAAACATCATACTATTCTCCTACACATAAAACTACTGGGAAATTGGCAATAACAGCTTAACAAGGTAAACATTTATGAAGTCTCCACTAAGTAAAGCTTACAACTCATAATTCATGTAAAACCGAAAAGCACTCTTAAACAATTTCAATACGATCTTCATTTTAAATGAAGGATAAGTGTATGCCAGCTCCCTTCTTACACGTATTGTTTGTTTCACTAAAGGGTAAGTTAAAAGAGATCTGGAAATGCTGATGAGATGCCAGAGTCAAAACTGATGTGGCATTTTCTTTCTGAGACTCCATTTTCAGAAATAGCAGCTTTGAACTTCACCTTCTGGAGAAAATTGCTCATGCTTATTCTCAACGTACAGATAAATGATTCTTGAGGGAAAATGTCAAAAAAAGCCATGACCGTATGCTCTAGTTAGCAAGTGTATCAGGAACTTAACAATGTGACCCTATGCATTCCTCAGACCAGTGATCGAAGTTCCTGCAGGAGCCTTCCTCTCTCGTCTATACCTACGCCCAAAGCAGGAAGGGAGCCACAAATGCAGTTTACAGTCCTTCCTCAAGACATCATACCAGATTTTCAAGATAATGATATAACCTTGAAATTATGTATACACTGTGTATTATCAAGAAACTTGAGCTAGAGCTTAGGCTGCAGTCTGCACTTGATACACAGCACGCAGGTACTTTGTCTCAGCTGGACAGAGCAAGACCAAACAGGATCTTACACTGAAGCTCTGAAAGAGATATCCATAGCTCACCTTACTCTTACTACTTATTGACTCAAATAGCAACCATATTTGCTTTAATGCAGAGCTTTCAACAGTAGATTTCAAAACCGTTTACAAAGGGACTTAACAATATTATCACCATTTCACAGTTGTGAAATCTGAAGCAAAGGCAGGTAAAGTGCTTTTTCAAGAGTCACCCAAAAAAAGCAATGGACTGAAGGAAAGGTGCATTAAGTCTGACACTTGGGTGGTGCAAAGAGGAGGCCAGCACACGACAAATGCAGTTAGTGGAAAAGAGGTGCTAAAGGAACACAAGACCCCAAAGGAGCAAAGGAAAGAGAAAGGTAAATATAGGGACAAGGATCATACATAAGTACAAGCTTAATAGGGAGATCAAGAACAGTGCAGTAGATATGAGCAGATGCAAAAGGAATTATCAGAGCCAGTAAAAAGGGATGGCAAGAGGGGTGTGAGAAAGAGAAATGTAAAAAGGAGCTCTTCGGTATGTTCCATAACAGGTCCTGAAAGACCAGAATGGAAGAGGCTGTAGCAGTCCAGATAAAACCAATGACATGTGTCGGCAAAAGAGGGCTGAAGTTGTGCTCAGGTGGTTTCTGACCTGTGTGACTCAAGGTTGTGGGGTTTTTTTTTTTAACTTCAAGCTGACACCGATGCTGCAATCCACGCTGAGGCTTTGCTAAGTGTGAAACAAAGGAGTCGATTTGCTTTTCATGTTTCTCTTCTGCTCTGGTTAGATTTTTCTCCAGGGCAGTCTTCTCTTTTGTGCTGATTTATTCTCTCTCCCATCATGTTTTTCCCCCTATGCTGCTCTTCAGTATCAAGTTCAATGTTCCTTCTCAGATTTTGTGAGAGTCCTTCCCTCCCTGGACAGTACAAGGCTTTTTTCATTTAAATTGATTTAAGCTTTAGTTTTGCAGTAAGAAATTTTTCTTCTCTTCTGCATCCCTACGACCAACACTTCTGCCCTTTACCTCAATCAACATCATAATGGCATCTGTGCTGCTATGCACAAACCGTCTAGCCTTTATGTCAGAATATTTTGTGGAGAAGAACAGAGTGACAGAGAATTCATCCATTTTAGATGCAAAAATGTCAGGAAATTTTCTCTTACTCTCTATCACTGAACATGCCTGTGCATTTCATATACTGATCTATATCAATTTAGAAATGGAACACAGTATGAGAGTAATGCCCTTGCACAGAAGCAGTTTTATTCGTATTTGGGCATTTCTTCACTGCTGGAAAGCAATATGTAGGTGTAAGATCTTGTAATTGCAATTGCAGTGGTGGAGTGCAGTAATTTACCTATGTAAGTATGTGCAGTATTTACCTATCTAAGCTTGTGTGCTTGTACATATGTGGTACACACCTTTAAACAGTACAAAAACACATGAATTTTAGACATCAATACTACGTATAAACACAAGTCCAAAACTCTCAATTATCTATGATTCAGAATTATCAAAATCCTGTCTCCCTTGCTTGAAACTACAAACATTTGCTTTATCATAGTGGCCTATAGAGGATATGAAATATGAGCTTCACCATTTTGTCCTTCTTCTCCCTCCTGTCCATGTGCAGATAACCAAAAGATCATTTATTGATGGTGCTAAGTACATTTAATGCACATGGCACATTTAATGTGTTGACTTGTACAAGGGCTCTGCTGACTGCCGAGCCTGGGTGCCTCCGTATGTGAGAGTGAGTGTCTCTTCCTACCTGTTAAAAGCTTAAGGTGCTTTTGAAAACAGCTTTTCTAAGCCACAGCTCTCTGGGTTTCCTTCCATGCACCCTTTAGGAATCAGAAGCCAAAACTAGTAGGATGCTGTATTTGTTTTCAGAATATTTAATACTTCCGACCTATATTTCCTTTTTAGAAGCTCAGCCTGACTGGAATTTAGGAATACAATCACAAAATTAAGTATTGCTAGTATGTGTAAAACAGCATGTTCTTGAGAACACGCTGTTTCTTCTGATGTTTGTTAAGCATTATTGATATTTCTCTGATTTGTACCTCCTGGGACCTTGTCAATATCTCTAAAACCATTTTCCATCTTGCACATGTATGAGCGTTAGGTAATTCATCTCACTACTTCCTTTTTGGTGTCACAGAGTATTTTTTCTAATGATCATCCACATATCCTGCACTTTTTAATTTGTTTTGGTCACAAATGAATTAAAGCTATTGTAAATTCATATTGATAGCCCTCTGCAACCTTCTTCAGAAAAAAAAAAAAAGGCTAAAAGGAAAATCTTTACACCCCCTTCTACAACAGTTTCATGGATGAAAAGCCACTGAGAACTTTATTAAACACGTCTGTCACCAGACACAGGCATGGCTGAGAAATACACAGACACTAAAACATTTTTGCACGTACTTCCTTGAGTAAGTGCTTGAAGAACTGTGGCTCCCCATCAAGATCCTATTCTGAAAGGCTGGGCTTGGCTTTGTAAGCTTCATGACTGAAAAAAAAGCCAAGCAGGATTCTGTTCCTAGCTGCATAGTGGAATCTTTATGTGACTTTGGGCAGTCCACATACAATCAAATTTTCAGCCAATCAAGTAAATATTCACTTTAATTTTCATATTTAACTTGGATAACTTTTATCTGTTTTTCACATTACCGATGAACTGGCATTCCTGCTAAGGTCCCGTAAGAGCTCCAGGCTCGCTACAGTGCATCTCAGCTTAGCTGCCTCACTAGTGAAATCTCTGAAAATCTTTCTGCATCACCTTTCGTATCATCTTCCTTACACCTCTCTCCAAGTGACGAATTGAGGACTCAGTATTTAACGTTGGTGAAGCACAGAGATCTTACAAAGGTCTTTGGGTGGATCTTTCTCCATAAAGGGAAAATATTATCCCAACCCTGGGAAAATTATTCCTTCTACTATATGATAAAAGATAGGTTAATAAATCACAGGGGAAAAAAGCGCACAATGTAACAATATTATTCAGCAGCTAGTTGCAGACAAAGCCTAGGACAGTTTCACTTAGACATCGTCCGCATCTCCTGGGACTGCTTCACGTTACTGCAGGCATTCTAAGGAGTTGTCTCTGAGTAAAGTCATTACCTTCTTTACTTCGGAGAATCTATATCCAGAAGGTATACATTTTAATGAGAGTAAATAATCTTTTCTCACAGACCGCAGGCTATCAAACTCTTTTATGGATGAGAAAGCAAACAGTAGTCCTTGTAAAACGTAAAAGTAAAGTAAAAACCGAATCAGAAGAAGTATATCCTCAAATATGTAATATTTTAAAAATTTTATCTATGTCTGGCTGATTAGAGAGCAACATAAAATAATAAATTCCTACATACAGATATTTGATTCGCAAAGAATCGCAACATCAAAATCAGATCTTGTTTAACCCAACTGTTGAAATGGTCCATTGGGGGGGGGTTCTTCTCAAAAGTCCTTGGGCTCCTTTCATATGAAGCACGTTGGATCAAATAAAAAGGTTAAGACTTAAACAAATGTTTTCACAATATGTAGATCTTCTGAGCTCCCCAAGTATGAAAAGAAATTAAAAAAAATACAGCACAATTTGAACTCAAATAATTAAATCAGTTCTTTGACTTACATTGTAAGAAAATACCAATACTTCTGGCAAGCACATGTGACAAAACTGAGAACCTTTTTTTAAATTTATACACAGAAAAGAATATCAAGGCATTGCCAAAAAGTGTCACTTGCAATTTCTTATATCGAGTCCTCAAGAATGGACACCCAAACAATATATGCCTGAAGGTAATGACCAGGAACGAATAACACAACTTCTACAATACTGCTTTGCCTTTACAGCTGTTCATGTATTCTCTTTTCACCAGCACCACACATTCCTGACATACACATAAATAACCATTAAAGAAGCTTAATAAATAGTGCAGCATGGGCTGCTTTCTTCTGCGCATATTTCACTACCAACTCACCAAAGGCAGTGAAATTAAGCTTTACTTATATAATGATTTAATTTAAGAGCAAGTTATGGAAGATTGCCAGCTACATCTGCTCATTAACAGGCTGAAACACCCTCTGTTGCCTATCATTGCCTTTTCTTTCAAGAAATCCCAGGAGGTAAGTCTTAGTGTGTTTGTTTTCTGCTTCATTTGTATGTCTCCCTCCATTATAAAATCACTGTGCAATATCCATGGATGTTTGCCTTATATTTCCAGACCAGTATTTCCAGACCTTGTTTTCCAACTTACTGAAGTAATTAGTGAATCTCAAAATAATATGCACTAAAACACATCTCTTCAGTTGTACAGTTCTAAAAAATAGGAAGAGTCTGGATTTAATAAAACTTGTCAGTGAAGGCTTGTCTGCTCAGGGTTGTGAGGATCAAGAAAAGAGCATTGTTTTAATATTGAAAACAACATTTTTAATGAAAGACCTTATATGCAGGTCTAAAAATGAATCTATATAGAGGACTTACAGCAAGGATATGTGTCACTGAGGCTGCAGTGCATAACAAAGCAGGAGGAGAACGATGTATATGGTAATACTGTGCAAATTCAAGATACCCAAAATCATTCCATTATTGAATTAGTTCAACTATACTCACATTTGAAACAACACACATTCTAAAATAACTCACATTTTTTAAAAAGGAATTTTTTTCAGTCAACCTCTATCTTTAGGTTCCCTCTTTAGACATTAAGCTCCTGTATTTACAGTCAATTAATTACAAATAAAATATTTTAAGCGAAACAGAAAAGGTATTCGGAATTATGCTTATGTTTCTTATTTAGGAAATCAAAGATAGAGGCTGCAGACAAAAAATTATTGCAAAATTTCTCTTTTATATATAAATTACAGGAAAGTAAAAGGAAGACATTCATTCATCTGTATTACTAATACTCACCTCTAAGCCTAAAAGAACTTACATTATGTCTGTCAAAATCCTGAAAATTATTTTTTTGAAGTCTTCAAATACTGTGCAATGGATTTAAATCCATTAAAGGAAGATTTCACTTCAGATCCATAGCATTATATTCAAGTCATCCAGGGATATTTGAAAATTTAAGTCTGTAGTACTTTCAAAACTGGTTACTTTAATGGCATTTTAGATAATGCACAGCAACTGTTTGGAATTACCTGCCTACATCAGTGTCACATCAAACTAGTCTTTCTTCCTACATCAAGATTTTGTGGCTTTAAATGGGAACCACTGGGTTATTTCCATCATTCACACTTTTAATGCTGTGCTGTTATTCACTGTTTAAGCTAATGAATAAATAACGGATATTTTCCCTATTTTTGTCAAATAAAACTTTACTTCAGTTGGTCCTTGGGTGTTTTTTCAGTTCCACTGAGAGGAAAAGGGATTCACAAGTGGGTATGTTTTCTGAATTTAAATTTAGCAATAAGTCTATGACTCTTCCTAAGCAAATGAGTGTATCATGCCAACCCTAGCACTACATGCAAGCAAAAGCAGAGGCTGCTTGATTTCTCTGTTTGTCCCAGCCTAAGCCTATTTTATGGCTACAAAGGAAGTATTCCGGTCCAAAGGATCAGAGACACTAAACAGCCAGAATCCCACAAGTGCCAACTATATGGCAGATCTTCGCATTTTATTTATTCTTTCAGCTGTAAACTCTCTTGCCTCAGGACATATGCCAGCTACTCACCCAAAGAGACTGGGAAGGAACATAATGGTCTATCATAGACCACTTTCTTCGGAAGGATCTGTAGCCTCCCAGCTTCCCAAATCCCCGCATACATATGTAACATCATTCTCTCCAGCCCACCAAGAGGTAGCCTGATGGGGGGGTTCCTGTGTATTTGCTTCCTTGGCCTACTGGAGAGATCAACAGTAGCAAAATGGAAACACGAGAGACGGGAGGGAAAAGTGTCATGTAGGGGCAAGCACTGCGAGTGCTACATCCCATTAGCTCACAAGCTTCGCAGTACCAGTCAGCCAGGGCGACTGTACAGAGACCGGCATTGCTAACCTGCCACCACCAGAGAACTTGCCCCAAAAATGTAACCGCTCATTACCAAGCACTTACAGTAGGTGTAACGGAGTAACAGCAGGTGACCTCCTTTCAGATTCTCTAAGTGACAGATAGGGTTTGCTACTCTTGAAGAGGCAAGAGAGTTTTCTGGACCCTTGTGACTCAACAGCCACATGCCCACAAAAGCACGTGGACAAAGTACTGTGTTACTCAAGGCATGCTTTGTTCACTTCTCAAAAAACCCACTTTTCAGAATATTCTTCCCACTTGCACAAAGTTCTAAAACAAAACAAATTTATCAAAACCTATACAATTTCTTTTTCCCACGCAAAAAGACTGGTATTTGCCAGAGGTACTAAGATAAGTATGCCATCTTCCCCTTTTGTATATATAGGAACTCCCTGTCCAGAGTATGTTCTTTCTAAAGGCTTCTCTGGAAGACTGTCTGTACCTTCCATCTAAATTTCGCAATCAAATATCTGGTAAATCTCCATTCCCTTCTACAGAAAATAGAATAATCACTGTGAGAACTGGAAAAAATTCTTCAAACTGGATAGGCAAAACAGATCAGAATTAGCTAAAACCACCATGACAGAGGGAACAGACCACTAGAAAAAATCCTTGCCTGGCAGTCTGTGAGAGGGAACCTCTTCCTTCTCCTGTTACTAAAAAGACCTGCTAGTGCTGCAACTTACATAGCTATGCCTTTATCCAAGATTAATCACGCAATTTTGTGTTACGTGCAGGTTCTATGATTAGAGTGAATGTTTTCACGTACTAGCTGGACCCTCCTTCCATGAGTTCAGCTCTAAGCATCGTATTGACTTCTACAGGTGCAACTAGTAACTACTGTGGCTGTAACGCTACAAGTGAGCGCTCAGGAGAATCCCAGCTTGAGACTGAATAGCTTTTGATCCTATTTAGACATGTCCAGTCTTTCATTTTTAGAAAACATTGTGAGGATGGTTGTGACAAGGCAGCTTTTTCATCTAGGAGTTTACAGACCTCCTCCCTGCCTTTCCATCTGGCTTGTAGTTGCCTTGTAGAATATCAGCTTGGGTTGCCTTGTAGAATATCAGAAGTGTAGTCTCTTTGCCAAGTACCTACAGTCATGAACACAGGAAATTGCTGTTCATCTTGTCAGCATCCCATACTTGTGGTGATACCAAAATATTTTGATACTGAATTTTTTTTCATTCTTGTTTACTGAACATCTTATGGCTAAGTCCTTTTCTTGGACCCCCCAGCCTCCCAAGACTTACAACATTTAAGACCAAAATCTTGTGAGAACATCACGTTAGAATTACACTTCATTTATATTAAGCCACAGCCTTTATGTTCATCCTCAAATCTTACTGCTCTGCCCCTAACCCTAATCTGGATCTAAATTTTCACAAAAGATACTAAGGGATAGGCTGCTCTATCCCTGATGAATATTGTATCTTTGAATACTTCATAGGATTTTATTTTAGTCTTCCAATTACAGAAACCATGAAGGCATGCACATTTGATAGCTACTTTTAAAGCTGTATCCTCTACAAAGTTACTCAATACAGCAAAGATCAGACAAAACACACCTAAGGGATATCATACGGTATTTTCATAGAAGGTCATCCTTTGACACCTTCCTGAATTGTAATGAAACCAACTTCCCTTTGCTGTTTTCACTAAACTTGTCACATGATTAGTTTTCTCCTAAAGCAATTCACAGATGGATGATTTGATCAGCTGCTGTTTTCATGCAGTACAGAAAGATTTACCTCCTCTCCCCATTCTGTGCTACAGCACAAGCTGCAGAAGTGGCACCTGCCCTGTCTCTGACCTGCACCAGCATCCTCCAGACCAGACGAATCCAGTGTACCGCAGATGTCGGTGGCCCCACTGGCTGGCTGCAAAGCCGAGCATGGGATAACATCATTCAGAAATGAAGCCTTTTTTCTCTGGTGCTGGTCAGAGCACGTAATGCTTCAAACACCAAGATCTAAATAAGTGCTCTCCCTATTACAAGGTGGTAATTTTTTCTTAGAACAGATTCTTGCTCCTCTGAAAGGATTTTATTTACCATCCTCTGCTTATTTAGTGAAATTCTCTCTTAGATGTATAAATTATAGTCACACAGACATAGGATAACTGTTCAGAGACAAAAGAGTGTCAGCAAATAAATATTAGTGCTTTTAGAGGCTTTCATGGGGTTTTTACTTTGACATTTCTATGTAATCTGGGGTTAATACATGTGGCATTACACCCAAATGCCAAACAGTAGGGGGTAGCTGGTTTTTCTTTCACCCTTTTCCTTTCAGCCTTAGCATTACACCTCATTTTCTGTCACAGCCTTTGCGTGGCAGCATCCATCACTTCACCTGTACGGCTGTTTGTTGGCAGAGGTGCTGTTACTGCAGACAGCACGGTAACACGGCCCTGCCCACAATTCTCTATCCATCTGAGAAAGATGGTAGGAGTAAAGATCTGCATTTTTCCTAACGTGAGACCCACGAGCAGCTCCCTGGCAGGTCATGACAACTGTTCCCCTGCCCCATGTGCCTTGACTGCAGCTTTGGCTGCAAAACCATGGGCAAATCTGAAGATTTACACCAATTATTTTCATGGAGCCACTTTTTCATGGAGCCTTTCGTCTCTGCGGCGGCTGGAGATTGGCCTCCCTTCTAATACAACATGGCATTTGGGGGTTTTGGGCTGATTTCTCCAGCCAGAGAAGACCCACCTCAGCCACCCCTCGCTGGCCTGGGGCACAGCCCGCCCAGACAGCCGGGCCCTGGTAACACAGGACAAATGAGGACTTAAATGAGGACAAATCTTGTCACTGGCACCATTTTGTTGGGTGTTTCCCTCCCCAGTTTACTCCTACCTCAGAGCCACCACATCAGGCGGCACAACTAACAACTTCCCAGCCTGGAAATGCAGGGACGTTACAGCTGGCGAAGGAGTTACAAATTACGGCAATTCCTTCAAAACATGAGGCCGGGGCCTGGCACCCACCGACCGACACCCTGCGGCCAGGGGCGGCCCCTTGCCCCTGTGACAAAAAGCACCTCAGCGGGGGCGGGCGGGAAATGCCGAGCCGAGTGACGACGAACCGAGCCGAGCCGGGCCGAGTGAAGCCGAACCGAGCCGAGCCCAGCCGAGCTGGACCGAGCAGAGCCGAGTGGAGCCGAGCCGAGCCCAGCCGAGCCGGGCCGAGCAGAGCCGAGTAGAGCCGAGCCGGGCGCAGGCTGCCCCCTGGCGGCACCTTTAAACACGCCTCGCTCTCCCGGGGGGGTGGAAATCAAAGGACAATATATTCTTCATCATCACTTATAATCACTTCCCATCATTTCTGAAATCACAATCTAAACTGCAGGGAGGCGTCTTGCTGCCCGAATTGCGTGTGCCACTTCTGTCCGTGTCCCTGTGAGTGTGACCTGTCTGCGGGGACGGCTTTTCAGCGTGTGGTTCCTCAGGGGACCGTTTCTGGGCTGTTTGGACAGAATTAGGAGGGAAGTAATAATTTCATTCGGTTTCTACACGCTCTGAGAACATTGCTTCCTTCCTTTAGTTATTACAGCAAGAGAGGATGGAAAATGCTTCGTGTTTATTGTCAGAGAAGATGGTTACTCGCAGCCTCAAGCCAACAGCAACTGCCAGCCTTCAGAGAAGAAACCAAAGTGCTGCTACCAGAAGTCACTGAAGTAGTCTCACCTGCTCCCGTTTGGTATCTGGCTTTCTGTGTTTGGTAAAGCTCTTATTTCCCTTCAAACTGAGAATTCTAGGGTTGTTCTCCGACACAATTACATGGAAGACCACCTGAGCATCCTCAAGAGGACGGTGGCTCGAGGAGCTCCAAAGTGATACATGATTTATCTTGCAAACTCTGCAAAAGGCTGCTGTTGGGCAGGAGGTGACCTAATGCCATGTGGACTCTACAGATCCTGGCGCAGAGATGTTTCCCAAGAACACACCAGAGGTTGTTTCACCTCCTATGAGCTCAAAACATCACTGATAGTTCCACCTTGGCGGTCTCATAACATGTTTTTGGTACAGAAAACTACCCAATGCCACGCCAGGTCTTCCTAAGATCACGATTAAAAAGGCAAAGTGCCCTTGCTAGCCAAAGTGGGAAGGATCAGCCAGTTTGCAAAGGAAACCAGTGGTAGGAGGAAGCGCTTTACTCAATTATACGATGTCTATGCGAAGTAGGAGAGAAAGTGTGCCCTGCACAGGGCTGTACAGTTAAAAAGCATCTCACAGAAATGATGTGAATGGGAATATGGCTGTCACGTAGAGGAGACTCATCGCTTGTACACGGCACCACAAACCTGGATGCAAATGCTACAAGCTCTATCATAAGCAACTACCACAAAGAGTTTGACACAAATCATCAGCCATTTAATAATTAGCTTATTAGATCAGGTTTAACCTAACGAAGAATCTGGTTAGCGGTTTAGAATTGGAAGATTAAAACCTTCTCTTGTTGGAGGGGTTTTTTTTTTAATAAAGAGCTTGTAGCTGAATGGTAAATAAGGTTTAGACCTCTTAGAAGATTAAGTGTTCTGCTCTGTTCCTAAGCTTATACTTAAGGCAATTAATAGTTCTGAAGGTCTGAACAGTAGGGATATGCATGAATTTTCTTAATTCCACCAGCTGAAAGAGATCTGAATGACTTCTGCCTTACATTGTCATACAAACTCTGGTATGGCTTGCAGTGAGGTAAATCACCAGTGGTACAGGATTATACATCAGTGATCTATTAGAAGAGTAATACATAATAATATATTACAGCAGATTAAAAATGTGTAAAAAAATCCATTAAAAAAATCGTACTAAGAATGGCATCTGTTTGGATTTTTTTTTTTACTTTAACTTGCCCTCTTATTTAATTTTCCAGTTAAACCGTATGAAGTTTATGAAGAATTAAGTTTATAACGAATAAAGATGTTACAAACCAGCCAATTTATTCCACATCTGCATTATATTTATTGCTTCTTAGAAACACGAGGCCTATTGTGCATGGGCTATATGGTGTGACCTGTGTAGAGACATATATTTCCATCGTGGAACCACAGGCATGAGCACAGACACAATCTCAGTTTTCCCAGGTCAGGATCCCGAGACCATTTTTCCTGACTTCCTCCTCCCACTCTCTCCAAACCAAGACTGAAATCCCACATTTTCCTTTTTTTCGCTGCATATACTTATTCCATCAGCCTCTGCTCCCACATCCTGAAGAAGGAGTACACACCTAGCGGTGTTTCTAGGTGACCAGCTGGGGCAAACACTGTCATCATGCGTGGATCAAGATGGAAGTTACAGATTGGCACCGTGGCAAGCTGTTGTCAGCTGGATGACTCTGGGTAGTACCTTTTTAAAGTCAGCTTTAACAGAGTCCAGTGTTACTTTGGTGCTCCCGGTGCACGATCTGCTTCACGGACCCGCCATGGCTCACGTAGCGCAGCGGAGCATAGCTTAGGAGGTTCTGGATCACCTGGTGGTAACACCCATTTTTGTCTCCCAAATAGTGAACGGTAAAGCAACAGCAAGCACAGAAAGTGATCATTACCAAGCGACCTAATTAGGTTTGCCATCTACTTGATTACAGTGTTACAAATCACTTTATCAATAGGCATTATATCTTTATATAAAGTTCCTACACAAAAATCTTTGTGTAGTAATTATGGTCTAAAACCCCTGTGCACCTCGAGAAAGGTGAATTACATTGATAGCTTTGCAGCCTGAATCGAAATCCTTAAGTTCTACCGCACAGAGAACCCACATCCTCCAGTGAGACCCATCGGCAACAAGCTACCTGCAGCCAAATTAATTATTTTTCTTGGTAATTTTTTCACTTTTTTAGTTTTTATAATAAGCCATTATTTAACTTCTTAATAATTTGAAATAGTCTAATGAATCCCACTGGTTTCTGCAAATACAGAAACTCCTCCTGACTGGTTGCTATTCACTCTTCACTAGGTCTCCTAGTCACTCTGCTATTGTGTCCAAGTGACCTACACAAGGGGAATTGTTTTTTAGTTAAATTATACTTCAATGTAGAACACTTATAATCTCTTCGTAACTCTGTTCTGCAAGCTCCTCAAATGGGCATGCAAGCCACTTCATTGTGAAGGCGTATTTTCTTTGCTCTTCAAAACACTGCTGCTTTCGGGAGCACACATTTACCTGCTGAATTGCTCACAACTAAGGAAAAAAATGGACACCTGCAAAGTATCCAGCAGATTTTTTTCCCCAAGAATGTGTTAGCAGATGCCTCTCATTTGTAGCTTTACAGTTGTGCCCCATATTATGAGGAGATTCTGATTAAATTCTCATTAATTTTGCCATTACAGAAAAGGAGCTGTAACACTTTGAGTGGGTGTTAAGTTGCATTACCACTTGTGTACTCATTCTGCCTGAATTATTATTCATGCTTAGAGTTGTAAGAGCTTTTTAAAAAAGTAGGGTGTTGCTGCCCTCGCTGTAGAACTTCTTGGTGTGTGTTTTGTTCTCCCCATGGTGTAAGTCATATAAGAAAAAACACACAGGATCCCGGCAAGGCAGGTTTCTGAGTTCATCGAAAGATTGTTCCACCAATCTAGTCAGTCTGTCACAAGCAGCTTGTCTGCTCTAAAACTCACTCTAACCATATTCTTTCACATTTTCTCCTGGGCAAAGTTCTGTGCTATGCCTGGAAATAAGTTTTGCTGTAAAAGGTGTTTTCACTGGACCAGGAACACATACAACATGCATGTATTTAAATTTCTAGGATTTTTTTTTTTAATTGTGTTATTAATTTTCATTTGTGACTTTGTGTTCTATTTTACTATTGAGCTCAGGTTTTTATTTTCTTCTGTCTTCTGCAAACTGTCCTTATCTTCCATGGGAAATTAAAAAGAGGACTTCAGAATTTGGTTCCTGATCACTGTTATTTGTTTTCTGTAACCTTTGTTGAAAAGGGCAGGAGATAGCAACCTTCCTTTCCAAATGCCTACCAACAGTGCTGTCATCTCATGTGTTAGGCTAGGTGACCCACAACCAAAGAATCACGATGACAGATGCGTAATAATATGAAATCTTTACCCACCTGCATACAAAAAATGAACCATTTAAACAGTTTCGCTGCCAGTTTCAGAGTAAGATTGTAACTGGAAGCACTTTTTCTCCTCAATTTCCTGGTGGTTCGTAAGAACAAACTTGCAAAGAACAGTCATGGTATAAATACATCAAACTACTTCGCAAATAATACTATGGTTTTCTTAACTGTAGCGTAAAAACAGACTGACTTCCAGTTTCTGAATCCGAAAATGTTGCACACATATGGCAGAAATGTAACTGTCTCTACAGTACTTTAATTTTATGCTAGCTTGTTTTTCTAGAACAGCTTGATAAGTTGATTGACTGTGTCATAAAATACTTAGAACTTGTGACACAACAATCTCTCTGCAACACAAAAACATATAGGCAAAAGAAGTTAAAGGAAGTTGAGATTTAAATGTTTCTACATGGCAGAAAAATCTTACTAACCAGTTATTAGTCACATTATTCACACATTTTCTTAAAACTGACCCATACACACACTTCTCTTTTATTGAATATGCTAAAAAAAAAAAAAAAGCTGTGTATGAATTTTTCAAATCAATATTAACCTTTTTTTCTTAAGCTATGAAAACTGTAATCTATTTCTGTTTGGGAATTATTAGCAGGCAAGCTGATGTTCTGCTGGATGCTGTTAAAGTTTTTCAGTGCAGTAAGTATTGTTGATATAATTTCACTGACATATGGATCAGAATAATACAGATAGTTCATAGCCAATTGTTTGACATACATTTGTGTACGATCCTCTAAGAGGAGTGGGAAATAAAACAAAAGCTTGTAAAACTTGCTGCTAGTGTCTGGATCAGTAAAGAAAGAGACGATTGAAAACATACCAGAGTTTTATAGCAGAGAAAGGATTTCTATCTTCTACAAGGTCAGATATGCAGAAGAAAAATTATCATGCTTTATTTGAATAAAGTATAAATATTGATTAGATTTAACATAAGAGCCTGGCAATAAAATAATTTCTAAAAATACATGATTATCTATTAAATATTCACCCAAGGATCAGAATAATAAGGTGACCGAGAAATGGTCTAGTACCTAAACTGGAACAAACAGAGAATTACAAGCAGCCTCCTTCCAGTGTAATCGATCAAAGACAGTTGCACTTAAAGTCGTGTGTGTGAATGCGTGCTGACAGGGTCCATTACTAGCACAAACACAAAAAAATGAAATAGCCATTTCCCAGTAAACTGCAATCTTTGCAGCTGTTGCCTGCCTTCTCAAAGGTGAGTTGGCTCATTCACTCGCTCATTGTAACCCTCCAAAACTTCAGGTCTTGGAGAAGGAAGCACATCCTTTGTCTCCAACAATCCTCTGAATGTGCACATTGTTGCTGTTACGTCCAAGGAGTTATTTTTGTCCTCCTAATCATAATAGCAATTAACTACTCATGTGTGGTGTTCTCTAAAACCTGACAAAGACGATTCATGACCAGCAAAAAGAAGAATCAAAAACTAAGCATTTTATTTTTGGAGAAGTGAAAACAAGAACACTTTATTACCGCCCCTGATTAAACTAGTCAATACGTTTTTAATGCGAGGCATTTTCCAAACTGCGTGATGCGCCCCTTTATGGGTCAAGGAAGCACAAGAGCGATCCTCATATGGAGGTGGAGAGCATGAGAAGAAATAACTGTCAGTTATTCACAAACGCACTAATTGCAATTAAAACAATGGAGTAGGCATGAAAACTACAGCTCACTTAGCAGGGTGTAACTGAGTAAAAACAATACCCTGAGAGGTCATGTAATCAGCGTGGCAAGTAGTTGTATTGTTATCCTACAGGCATAATAAGATATCCATCAAAATTGACATACAACACATGAACTTCAATGGATACTAAATAAGGCCATGAAACAAAATTTTGCTCCCTGATTTCCAGCAAACTTTCTAGTTCGGCCACACCAACTTACATATTTTTACTTAGAATCATAGAATGGTTTGGGTTGGAAGGGACCTTAAAGATCATCTAGTTCCAACCCCCTGCCCTGGGCAGGGACACCTCCCACTAGACCAGGCTGCTCAAAGCCCCATCCAGCCTGGCCTTGAACACTTCAGAAGGGAATCTCATTTCTGTTCTAGTGTCGTAGTTGGCATCTCAAAATACTAACCAAATGCGCACATGGCTATCCTACCTCCAAAATACTTCTCTGATCTAAACAGTGCTCTAAAAGAAACATCCAAGATTCTGATATATAGTGAGGAGTGGCATTATCCGTAGCTGCTACCAATGCAGGAGGAGATTCTTATTTTGGAAGGAAACCTGGAATGTAGGAGTTCCAAAGTTAAACAGCAGTTTCAGGCTGGCTGTCACGGTAAGGGATGGCGATAACACCTTGGTTTTGTAACACTGCTGTTTGACATGTGGTATCCATATTGGCCACCTAAATATCCAGAAGACCAACAATGGAGAAATGGTACTCTGACCTTTCTAATAACAAATACTAATTTGGAAGCCCCTTCCACTCATTCACATTCTTTAAACTGCTGCACTGTTGCTGAAGTGGACAGGGAGGGAAAAGGATTTTCAATGTGGACCTACTACGTGCCTCACATACAGATTATAGCTGTTAAAAACAGACCATTTTTCCCAAGTTTTACAAAATATGTCCTTGGGTGGTAGTTTCAAAACCACCTGGTCATTTTGAATGTTAAGTCTCATGAAAATGTTTCATTTCCTCCATGAATATTTGATCCTTACCCACACAAAACAAGAAAACTGAAAGACTTTTGCAGTTTTTAATTCTTTCTCACCCACTTAACAAGGAATTTGGTAAGGATGATGTTACCAGAAACTGAGTCAACCAATTAGTGCGACTATTTATCTTGTGCTTCTACTGAAGAAGTAACACGTGAGATTTGAGAATATTGAAAGAGCACTAGAGTATGCAAACCGTCAGGGTGTTTTGTAGACTGCAGCAGCTTTTGTGATAGAGCACAAAGATTAAAAAAAATCTCATTTAATTATTTTGTCTTCCACCGTTGCTGTCACCTTCTATAAACAACTGAGTAAAGAAAGATGAACTAGGAAAAGTAAACTAGAGCTTAATTAAGAAGATATTTTTCTTTCTTTCCTATTCAGGCCCATGCATGTATCTTGTCTGTAGGATATAGCAGACGTGCCATTTCCTTACTCTGCTAATTAGAGACACCATATTCCCTTATTCCCTGAATAGAGCGTTGGAGGTATGTTCTCAAACATTCATTTTTAAAACAGAATGACAGTCACGTTTATAACCTAGAATTAACAGACATTCATGTAAATACAGCCTATTTGCACATAGCCACTTTAATCAAATTGACATTTCACGCCTTTTCAAAACTAGAACTGTTCCAAAAGAGATCAACACTGAAAGCCTTGGATATGACACCAAAAAAGTTGTAGTAGGTGGAGTTGAGACAGGAACATTTTTTTAGGCTACCGCTGGAAACCTATGGAGGCCTGAAAGACATGAAATCTAATTATTATACCTGAATACAACTGGAACAGTGGAGTGACTGATAAGCAGGCAGAAAATAAGACTACCAAGAAGGTATCTGTAAACTATCAAAGGACTAAGGAAAATCTACCCAACTTATCTATGGCATGATAAGAGGATATACAGACCAGGAAATACCTAACTTGCATATTTAAAGATGCCCATCACAAACTGAATAAATAGTGCTGCCAATGAGTGGGATTTTCTGCATATTTACATATGGATAAATAACCAAAGTTGCATTACAGAAGATAATAAGCAGGAGGAGAATTCATAATACAATGTATAAGGAACTGGCACATAAAGGGGATGCATAGCTGTCCTCCTTTGGATTCGGGCTGTTAAAGCTCAGTGTGTATTATTTAATCAGCGCATACTGTTATGTTCATCTATCCTACTGCTCTCACATGGAAACCTGCATGACAAATGTATTACGAAGAAGAGCTTTGTAGCTTTATAAGGTTGAGTCAGACTCAGAGTAGCCAATAGGTGCCAGTAGGTGACCAGCTGCATGTTGAAATACCGTGAGCCGGTTAAGTCTCGAGTACTTGGAGTACCAGCAGCTCCACAGGGACAAATATGCCTGAGATTCTGATTAAATTCTCATTATTTTCAGCATTACAGAAAAGGTACTTTAACATTTTAAGTGGATGTTAAGTTGCTTTCATCTGATAACCAGTCACTGACCACAGCCCTGGGGCCTCTGGTATCATCCTGTGCCCACGCTTCCAAGGCATCTCCTGCCATCACCTGCCTGTACTTTTCTATGTTGTGTTTTATTGTAGGGTCATAGATAATTCACTCTACACTAAGGGACTACTTGTCATTTCTACCTATTAGTTACAGAAATACTTATAACTATAAGCATTAGCACACAATTGTGCAAAGCTAAGCAAAAGCTAGCTGCTAGTTAGATGATGCCGTTACACCATAGCAAACTAAAACAAAACTCCAGTCCAGGCACAGCCTGACACATCCTGAGGCTGGTGTCCTCAGCTTAGCACAAAGCCCGTGGCATGCCATGCTACGTGCAATGGCAATGCCGTATTTACTGGGCTACAAGGCTACACGTGCACGGTCCCTCCTCGACACCACCAGCTACACAATAGGGGTCCCCATGCTTAGATGTCTGAACAGCATTTTAATGCTTTTGCCACTTCTAAAACACCTCCTCAACAGCAGCCAACCTCTCCATCTTCAATAGGAAGGACAAACTCAATGTGTCTCGAATATTGCTAATAACCTTGCTGGACACATTAAGTGAAAAATGTCTGTAAATAGAGCTGAGTATCAGCCTTCACATAACAAACAGTAAAGCTATTTAGGGAGGGCATTTCCATCTAAGAAAAGTGCCCGTTATCTTGCAACATATAATTTGCATAACCAAGAGATGGCAGCACTCCATCAACCATTTGCCCGAAGTATTTATTTGAAAATGATTATGCATCTGTAAGCATGATACCTCAGTGTATGAACAACGCTACTAGGCTAAAAACAGTGGAATAACAGTGGAGCGAGACCAGTGATTATTATTCTATTGTTTTACAAAGGTCTGTAAAGATGAAATTCATTCACCAGTAACTTGAATTATTTTTTACCCTGCCTATACCCTAAGAATAGGACACAGCAAGTATTTTTTTTTTATTTGGTTGTCTCATAGATGTATCTTCTCAAAACATGTTTCATAAGATAACAAAATGACCTAACTGCCCTTTCACCAAAACTTAAGAAGCATATATATCAAACGTGCTGTACATATCAAATACACACTTCCATTTAAAGCACTCTCTCAGCCTTTTCTCAGCAGCTGGAAAAGTTCCCTGGTTATAATCTTAAGGGTCAAGGCACCTTTAAAAATGCCATTATGTTATATATATATGTATATACTGCTGATTGTCTCCTGCAGACCGACGCTGACAGAAATTGGAGGAGTTTAACATTTCCCAAAGGCCTTCAGCATCCCGTATCATCAGGCTCACACATGTACAAGAGGTTTGTTGGCAGTGACAATTAACGTCTTTTACCACATTCAGTCCAATTTACTTTTAGACTCTATGAACAGCGTATGGACTTCAGCAACAGTCTTCAAAAATGCTACATGGGAAATTAGTCGCACCACTCTGTGTGCGCTCTGAGGTGATTAGGAAACTGGGTAAAAGGCAGATGACAATGGACTGAACTGAAAAGAAAAAAAATGGTTGAACTGAGATGTTGCTGCTGGATGAGTTTTGAGAACAGCATTATTTAACTTCATGAGGAGGTCCGCAACTGACTAAAGCTAACACTGGTTTCCACCTCTGTTCCTTACTGCTGAAACTTATTTTTCTAAGAAAAAAGCCAGGATCAAACAACATTGATTATATTTCAGAAAAATACAACACAAATAAGTTGCATAATTTCACTTAGGCTCTTACTATTTTTTGCATCTATATATTCTTCTTGCTTTCCAATATCTGTATTGATTTTCTCCTATTGCAACACATTTTATTTTAGTATCTCTCTAATTTCATTTATGTTACATTTAATTTAATCCAATACACCAGGAGAATCAGTTTGTTTTCATAGAAAATACTGGACGTAAGGTTTTTTGGGTTTTCTTTTGGGTTTTCTTTTTAAATGTGACCTTGTTCTTCCGTGACCTCTCTGTCTCTACTGAAGATGTCCACCACTATTGCATTCATTCCTGATATTTCTAATTATATGAAAGATGATCTTTCTTAGAAGACCAGCAGGTGGATTCAGCTTTGTTTAACAGCTTCAGAAATACTACGCAGCATGAGTATCACTCAAAAAACAATTCGGTATTTCATCAAAAGATACCAAGTGTGGGCAGCAACGAGAAACTGAATAGGAAGCATCTTTTTATCCTATCTTTTATTCTACCGTAACGTGTACATCTTAAATTACAACAATCAGGCTACAGCTATCATGAGAGCAAGCCTCTAACTGATCATCTCTTTTTGTTTTTTCCTGAAGCATAAGGCTGAAGCATCAGCTTTCTCCTTTCTCACACAAATTAATCTTGCTGCCTATAATGAGCTCCGGTGTCACTGGAAGGATATCCATGACTTGTACATACTAGCTAGATCAAAACACTCCAAGGAAATGGACAAGTTCTCCAAAATACAGATTGGAAACTAAGTTTTTCTGACTCTAACTCATTCTATTTATAGGCCTGGAGTCCCCATTCATTGTTAGTTCAATACATTTTCAGAGGGTAACAAATGAAATCTCAAGAACAGCATGTTTCTTGAATGATGATTAATGCAACAGAAATCTTGTCTTACATAAATATTCTTTAAAAGACCAGCCAAAATATCATTCCTGAGAGTAAAAATAATTTTCTTTTTTTTCTCTCTGAGATGATCAATTCTTCCGGAGCTCCTCTTCCACCCACACTGTGATGTGGTTGTATCAGAATCAATAATCTATTTATAGATAAAAGGACAATTTTTACTCAGCAGTTAATAGATTTCTACTGCTTTCCGTTGTATTTTAGTATTCCTTTTAAGTTGTTAGTGGGGTTTTTTTCTCCAGATAGAAAACTTTAGATAACTGCTTTGAAGATAATTCCCATATCCAGCTGAAAGCACAAAAGATAACTAGAGTTTGAAACTTTTTAAGTTCTGACGTGCGGAAGATAGGACAGCTCCCTTCTGCTGTTTGTTCCCAACACAGGGACCTCAGGGCTGTTCTGAAACACTGTTATTTAGCTCATTTTCTTTCTCTAGTTTCACACTTTCCACGCCATAACTTCGCTTTGGATTCCTTTACCTACAAGTTACCCCACCAGTCTGCTCACCAGCCAATAACAGGTTTCAATTTTTTTCATTTCTGTGATGAAGACTTCATTAAGTTACCCACTCCCGATACACCCATTTGTAACATGTTCCTATAAGATATGTTCTAAGCGCTATCATGCCTACGTGACTTAGGGATGGCTTTCCTGAATTTTTATAAAGAAAATACATAAAAGCATGCCACAGTGAAATTTAACACAACCCTTTTACAAATAAATTGATGGCACCTAGTAAGTTGTGCTTTTTATTGAAAAGAGTGAAATCTCTCAATTCAAAAATGCTTAAGGGCAAAGGGCAGGAGTGTTTGCATATAAACACATCAGAGTTTGGATACAAAATTCCCAGCACTATGAGTTTAGATTTAAATTTTAGGTTGAACCCTCCAAGGTGCTTATGTCCCATCTTATGTCACAAGCTGCTGGTGTCATTATTTGGGCCATTTAAAGGTATATCATGCTGTCATGTCTCTGAAGTTACTTCTGCTTCACAACAATTTCAAGACCATCACGAGTTTCAGGGCATTATTGATGAAATTTAAGGCCAATGTAAACTCAAATCAGTAGGAATACACATGTGCACAGGTACAGACTTTTGCCTGTGAATGGATAAGAATGATGTTTTGATTGTGTTTCATGTAGAAAAACATGTTTTCATGATTCTTATCAGTGCTAAGGTAAACTGTTTGCTGAAAGATATTTAAGTACAAATTCCAAATTTTTAACTCATTCACCAAAAAGCAAAAGTATAGAATATGTCTAGAGTAAAACTGGATGATATCTTAAGCAAATGCCAGCCAATAAATAGCGTGGGTTTGGAATTTTAAGATACAATGGTTTTGGTGACAGAACCCAGCTGTGGTAGCCTGCCTCACATCAAAACTCAGCTGAAGGAAATTTAGGCAAGCGCAGATCGTATCTGCCAAATTATCTTGAACAAAAAATTTGCTTTCAACCTGCTATTGTAATAATAAAAACTATGATGCTATGCCATGGGAGAGAGGCATGGTTCAGGCAGTTCCTAAACCAAGGCAGATTTAAAAGGCAACTGACTACTACAATGTTGAGAAGTTTCTCTGATCACCTGCAAAGCGATTTCTCACTTCTGGGAAGATAACCACGTTTAGAGTTAAATGTTTCAGCATTAACGCCTAGCTCTCAGCTCCTCCGTCTTACTTCGGCGACAATTGACTAGGAATTTTAAATTTGCACTACTATCTACTATTTCAATGCTGCATTTGTTAACCGGTAGTGCAATGTTTACCTTAACTTTCAAAGGCAGGAGCTACCTGCTGGCAGACACCTCCACAAGGCAAGTCCTATCAGTGAAACATGCAGCTTATTAAAGAGGTATACGCTTTACTTTTCTTTTCTCCTTGCCTTGCCTTGCTTTGCCTTCCCGTTCTTTTCCTTTCTTTTCTTTTTTCTTCTCTTTTTCTTTTTTCTTTTTCTTTTTTCTTTCTTTCTTTTTTTTTTTCTCCCCAGATTAAAGGCACCAGTTTCAGTATCTCTGTGCAGGAAGCTACTGCCCACAAGCCACTTACAGTGCATCCTTGCACTTTGCTGCCTGCGCCTGCTACACCGCAGTGAGACCTGCCATGTGCACTGCAAAATAGCACAGCAGGCTATATCTCTGTGAGCAGACTCGTACGTCAGTTATTGTTGACGGTGATAAACAATCATCTCCTGGTTAACAAAGCACACACCGAGTCCTATGGCTCACTTTCTGCATGATTTAACATTTCATAGATAAACTCAACAGCCCACTGTACCCTGAGTAATGAGTCAGATCTTCCTAAACACTTGGTTGAAGTTTGTTTCCAGCAATGTTGCTTGCTACATCAGGGGGAGGAGGTGTTTGCATTTCTTTTATACATATATATATATATATATATGTAATTTTTCTTTAAAGCAAACACAACTGACAAAACTGTCAACTCTTTTTATTGTTTTCAACATATATAAACAGAATTAAGCTGCAGGGAGTCTATTAATAAAGGCCAACACAACAAAACCATTCACAATCTTCAAGGCAGGTTTTAATCTCCCAGAAAAAATCAATTTTATTTAGAATAAACTAGTAGAGAATGGAGATTACTCCAGGGAATTAGTCTTTAAAGTATGATGGAGAAATATAGATTTTCTCTGCAGGAGTATGATGTTGCAGTGCACATAAAATGGGCCATAACAATTACACAAAGACTTCTTTAAAAAATCCAGGCTTATTAACCCTATAGCTTTCCAGAAATAAGTACTTTTGATAAAAAAAAGAAAAAGCATAATTAGACAGACAAATACCTGGAAGAAAAAGCTTAGAGCCTTGAAAAAGTTCCACTGCGCTAATGAACCACTCCACCAAATCCCAGGAGGTGGAAATATATTGTGTGTGTCGACTCCAATGCAGAAGAACTAACCTTGTGCCCTTGCTTTCCATATCTATGGCATCTCCAAACTGTCACAAAGGGATGAACACAGAGGGTGAAGTTATATTAATACAAGTTAAATGACCGCCTGGAATACAGCTGCCAAGACCTTCGCTCACAGATGGTGACACTTTGTCTTGGAGGCTGAACCTTTTCAAACGACTTGAAGAACACAAATTCTGCTTTTGGTTATACCTGTACCGGTCTGCAGCTGAGCGCGTCTTCATCAGCTACAGCAGAGAGAATGAAGCTGTTGTTACTGAACACAGAATTTGATGCATTTTCACTCCAATGTAGACACTACTGGGTTTTTAACATTCACAGCTTGGAGAAATCAGAATGACTTCAAGCCCTGACTTGTTGTTAACAGGGTCAGTATTTTACTTTTTAGCTCTGGTTTATATTTCTCTTAGCCGGCTAAGTGAGACCTGAACTCTGTGCCTGTAATTCCCACTGCAAAAATTTAAAGAATCTTTTGATCACTGAGAAACAACCAGCATGAAGGCTGGACTACTTGCAAAACCACTTCTCAGCTCTTTACACTCTGGAACTGTCTATTGCTCCAAGATCTTGGTCAAGTACCAGTTAAAGCCTTCTCCTAACACTTAATTAGGGAAAATGATAATTTGTATTTTGCAGAAACTACAGAGCCACAAGTGCAGTGACAGCTTATGGTCATGTCTGGTTAGAAGGAGTGTTTAGTGGCTGTTGGAGATCACTTACACTTTCAAAAGACATTTAGCTTGCTTTTTTTTTAGACAAAGATGCAACCTAAAACCCCAAGCCTGAATACTTCATGATTCTCAGAAATTGCCTTTTATCAGCCACAGCCACTTAGGGCAGACGGAGATCTCATGTCTGAACAAGGAGAAAAGTTCAGATCTAGAGCTGAGCTGAATCTTGTAACTTTCTTGTCGTTATTAAATTCAGAAATATTCATGAATATTTAACAGTTAAAATTTTGCCATTACTGCAGAAACATTTTTCCTGCCTAGAAGGTGTTGTATTCTGCTGTTGTTTATGCTTTAATTTGATTTTGCTCCAAAGCAGGCATTTTCTATATTTGCAGAGAAATTCAGTTTTCTAGTGGAACTAACCTCTCCTCCATCTGTAGAAAATACTTGTTGGCCTTACCAATACAGGAGCTTTTGCATCAAGGTCACATTATGAATAATTAAGCTAATCTTGGTGTAAATGACCTGCACTAGAATAAAACGAAGCTGATGTAGATGTGGCTTACGTGGTTTGAAACCCAGTTCGCATAGGTGTCGCAGATTTGCATGGGAGGGTTTGATCTGGTGCAACTCTCACTGTGTGTGGGGAAAAAAACTTGCATAGTTTTCATCAAAAGATACTGCAACATTGTGCTTGTGGGTATGGATGCTTACGTACAGATTTGGGTAGCAGTTAACACTTCCATACACCTACACTCCTGAATGAAGTTGGTAGCTATGCTATGCAACAGCTCTGCTCTTAACCACACGTCAGGGGCTCTGCTTACATTGTCGCCGTAGCGTTTCAATGCCGGCTGCCTTCCGTCCTCCTCCTTCATCCCAACTCCCCTATTCTTTGTTGTAGGAAATAACAACCCAGACAACAGCAATGTCTCTTTTCCTTATTGGTAAACATTCTCTGGGCACATCTGCTGTGATGATGATAAGGCAGAGGTCTGCGCTCAAATGGGAAAAACAGAATGTCAGTTTACATAATGGCCAGAAAACAAGAAAAAGAACCTACGCGCTCGAGCAGCAAGCCTGTTTCTATCTTGCTTCATTGTCTTAACAGGATTCTTATTGTGTTTATATTTAGAGACATGGGAAACTGCGCTAGCCATGCTACCCATTGTTACTTAACCTCAAACAACCTATATAATATGCTGTCCATTGAGGAACCTGAATATAGACTCTAATCAAGGTGGCTAAACAAGATATAGGAAAATAAAGCTCAGTGCTTCCTCCTTGTTTGGGAAAAAACAAACAGGAAGGCTCCCTCTTATACTCACCTCAGCAGAAATGAAGCGGGGGTGGGGGGTGCGTTTATTTTTACAGGCTCACAGAAGATTTTAGCTCCCCGTGGTGCACCTGTTTGGCTTTTTCGTCATTCACACTACCAATAAATGGATAGAAACACTTCACCAACTTATTTCACAAATAAGAAACTTCTCTTTACTTTTTAGGGGCAGTGTTTATTAGAAAACTGTGTTTAGAAACGAGTGGAAGCCTGACATAAGTGTGACAGCACTGCCTGATCATCAGCAAATTGCTTTTGGTAATGTTAGTGTGTTATGCTTAGGTAGGCTTGCTTGAATGCTGTATAGCCAACAAAACATCAAATAACTTGAATCCACGTAACTGATACTAAATTGAATATAATGTTCCTAATAAAAACAGAGCCTTGATTGTTAAGAGTCCGTGGTTCCAACTCACATACATCAGCGCTGCAGAGGACTAACAGTGGCCACAGAGCCTGCAATTCTGAGGGCAAAACCATTTCACATGCAGAAAATGCTTACAATGGCTACTGGTTAAAAATACAGTACATTTATTGAAACAGCACCTTTCAGTCTTACTTTGTCTTCAGTAGCCACAATATATGGGCCTTTCATATCAGCCAAGGATGACAATCCTAAATCCTTTAAAGCTTCAAATTGACAAATTTATACAGACAGCTTTCGCCTCCTTCTGTGATGTTCTATTTTGTTACACATAACCATAGCATTCAAGATTCCTCAATAAATATTGGGGTTTCCTATAGAAATGTTCAAACTTTTGACTTTTAATTTAACATTCCTGGTATACAGCAGAGAGAGAGGTTGCAATCAGACAGCAGTACAAGTCTTTTTCTTTTAATTATTTGGCCCTGAGGTACGTAAGGCTGTGAAAATGGCCTATTGGGTATGCCACAGGCTATGGGACCCCCACACCAGAAAAGCATCTCTTTTAATAGGTAAGAGTTTGAAAGCAAGGTTGCTCAGCTGCTTAGCAAACATATTTCCTTGGTGAGCATACTTCTTACTGTCTTGTCTTGTCACCCAGTCATCAAACCACGTGAGATTGATGTAAAGATGCGGAGAGTGAAAAGGCTGTAGTTCTTTCTTACCTCTCCTTTCATTTTCCAATACCTCTGGAATCCTCCTGTGCAAAGATCAACAGGAAAGCGGGAGGCATGCAAGAGGAACATCCGTCTCCCGGAGGAGCTCAGGGAAAAAGTGATCCTACATTGCACCTTCCTACTCCCCATGCAAGGAGAGAACCCTTTCCTGTTAGAGTTTCCTTTCTCTTCTGCTCAGGTTTCATATGCATACCATACCCACCACGTCTTGGAGTTAGTGCTGGAGATGAAAACAAACTGATTCCTGGGAGAAAGGCCAAAGGCTGGCCTCATTAGGAATGGCTGCAGCAGGATTTCAGATAGATTTCAGAATCAGACCTTTACTCTGGTTTCATGTAATTATCCTCACTGCTTTCTCCCCCACCCTTAGAGTCTCCCGTTCTTTCAGGTGGTGGCACTGCTGCACCGTTTGTGGTACTCAGTACAGATCCCTTTGCCAGATTTTAGAGTGTATCTTAACAAGTAATTAGAACAGTTTTCACTAGCTCATGCTGTCGGCTTTCCAGCTCCTGCATGATCCAAATGGCTCTCAGGGGATGTTACATTATGGTTGGTTTGTTATTGTTTGTTCCAGGCCAGTGCCACTAGACAAAAGCGTTATAAAACTGCAGTGTGGTATTAATCACAATTTCTTAGGTGTCTATGTCTGCAATGTCCCTCTTCTCGCTTTCCCATCTTTTTGCTTGGCTTTCATTTTGTTCTGAAAGAACAATAAGGATGTGATGTACAGGGTACTTCCCCATATAAAAGCTCAGCAATAGGCTAAAATATTTGTAAGGTTAAATAAAAAAAGTCTGAGAGAAAAATAAGCATTGCATTTCAGCGATTCCATCCCTTTGTTAGGAATGACTGGATTAGTATCCGAGAGCTTCCTTGCAAACAGCCAAACTCCCACCAGCTTTGAGTATTTCAAGCCCCTAAATTCAGCTGAAGCTTAACTACTTACCCATTGTGTGTCTCCATAACTAACTTGACTTCAGCATACAATGCAGAATGTCCCCTGCTGTGCATCCCCAAAACAAGCCCCTTTGAAAACAGTGTTTATTTCTATGCAGTTAATCCTTATCATTTTGAAACTCAAATGATTTTGAAATTCACTGAGATGTACCCCTATCCCTGTGTTAAGAGAGAGGTATTCAGTCATATAGGGGAGGAAAATAAACAGCGTAAATATAACTAATTTATTCCATTTCTGATCTTATTGATTCCAGGTCCAGTGGGCTTTTAAACCCGTTAATTGAGGCAATAATAAGTAATAATAGGTAATAATAACTTTAGCCTGTCTACCTCCTGGGTCTTTTCAGTACAATGAACTGGCTTTTCAGTATTATAAAACAGAAGCCCTACACCTGAAATTCCACCAACATAACTGAAGGTCCTCTAAAAATATGAAAATGAAAGAGGAAACAAACCCTTTTGCGGGATGGCTAAAGGTAACTGGACAGTGGTTAAATGTGCTTTACAAAGAGGACTATGAGCCTGGTAGATTATCGACTGATCTAGCAATAATAACAACAAGTCTGCATGTACATAGTGCTTTACATCTTCAAAGTGCTGTGTAAACATTAACTAATTGATCTAGTCAGAAAAACAACTTCCAGTGTAATTTCAAGTATGTAGTCACAAGAGAACAAGTTATTAATTAAAGGAAGCAATTTATTTGAAAATCTATTATCATAAATTATACTGATCTCTTTTTCTCCTTTTTTAAGTTATTCCCTCTGCAGTCTGATTAATGCCTGGATTAATTTGCTCATGATTTCTGGAAATTTAGTAAGCGCAAACTTAATAGGAGACTGATAGAAATGTCAGAGGTAATTGATGCTTTAATGGGCATGAAATCTGGGAAAGTACCCAATTGGAATAGATTCACAATGGCCATTGTTAAAGCACTAGGGTAAGGACTCACCGTATTAGGCTCACTTCTTTAGACAAGGTTAGTAAATTGTGTACCGTGAATATTCTCTTCTTCCTAAACCTAGAGGGACCAAATATCTATCAAAGCAATATAGCACTTCTCTCATTAACTCCGCACATTGTATTATTACTTACCTCGGTTTTTATCAACATTTTTAAATGACGTCATTTTCAACTGAATGGTTGCATAGAAGATTTTATTTTTTTTAATGATAATAAAAGTGGCTTGTACCATGACACATAAGGACAAAAGTATTATAGAAGTTGGGGCCATTCTATTTTTTTTTTTTTCCCTGTTTGGTGTGATACAAAAGGTTTCTGTTCCCATTCTTGGTTTGTCTGTTCTTTTAAACAAGGTCTGATCTCTGAATCAGGTAAATCCTATTATTCCATTTCAGTCATGAATACAAAGGAAACATTCCATAATCTGTCCACAAGAATCTAATCCAGGTCTGTTTCTTAATGGAATATGCACACAATGATAACGCATATATTGTGTGTTATCAGGAGGCAAAAATATCTTCATCTGTGAATGCTGCTAGGTGTGAGCGCTCTGTTTATCACTACAGTGTTTGAAAGCCTTTTTTTTTTTTTTTAGGACAAATAAAGTTGGAAAAACACAATTTACCACAACAGATTGTAACACTCCTGTCTGCAGAGTCCCCGCTGTATATTTAAAGAATGCTCTCAAGTTCCTTTCCCTCTCTGTTAATGCCACGAAGTTCTGGCTGCTGCACTCGCGCCACCCCATCCTCACATTAGCTCTTGTGCTAGCCAATAAGTAAAAACCATTGTAATGCTGTCTGGCTTGTAAATGCGAAGAACAATAAGGAAAGTCTGAGCCTGACAGCCAGCAGTCCATGGTGATTACAGAGAAAAGCGACTGCATTTTTTACTCTCTTTTTGTTATTGTTATTAAGGTCAGTGTCATCCATCAAGATGCGGAGTTATTTCTGACACAGTTTCAAAGGTCAATTGGTCATGTGCAACGACAAAAGCGATTCATGGAATAATGTACCCAAAAACTGGGGAATGTGCATTTTCACTTTCTATTGTCGTGCCCCTACTCATATTTCAATGACAGAAATCGACAAAGAGAGACATTTGAAAATACCAGTTATGTAAACAACGAGAAGAAACTGCAAGTAACTCATTGATGTATAGTTTGAAAGCCATGGAAATTCTCTTTCTAAGCTACCCTTCCCTTTATTCCAAATATTCAATTAGTTTTAAGCCAGGAGAAATATTTCATTGGCCTCCCCATGCTGCAAAGTGTCAGACTTCTTAAAAAGGCTCCTGGTCCTACTCCAATGGAAGTTCAGTAGCAAAACTCCGAGTGTAACCTCTCATGCTACGATTCACTTGGCTGGCACGCTACCATCTTTGTCCTTCCTTCTAGGAGTTTGCAGATGAATCTTTTCCTGAGTTTGAATTCAGGGCAGAAGTTAGGCCAAGTTCGCAGAGGTTTCATCACCATACCTGCCGCATTGCCACAGCAGGAACCACTGACGTCGGTAATGAATGGGTGAAGACTGAATCCAACAACCAGCAGGAGACTTAATGAGAAATTCCACTTCTGCCCTCTACTGTGCAATGGCTGCACAAATACAAAGCTGCAATACCTTCTGCCACCCTCATCCATCTCTCCTTGATAGGAAGGCGGGAATATCAGTGCTTCCCATGTACTCAAGCCAGGCAGAGGAGAATTCTCTACCAGGCATGTGAAGCCTATACAAAGGGCCCCCTACTCCTGTACTCCACTGCTTTGTGACAAAGAAACTCGCTGGCTGTTAGTTTCTCAGTGAATAACTTTGGAAACAAGGACTCCTTCTCCTAATGAGTTACAAAGCTGAATTGTCTGGGAATGTAAACAGCGTAATTCAGAGCTACAATATGTTTCTCTTTTGAACTGACCTACCTATGCCATATATCATATGGGCTTCTCAGCATACAGGCCCATACAGCACTTGGGATAAATGAAATAGTGGCATTATCTTTCTGAATTTATAGACAGAAATAAGCATGTAGCCAGGCTGTACGATGACTGCATTACCCACCTGTGGTGTGGATCGGTACCTTCAGTATTCTCTGTGCAGTTTAGCTCATTTCATTTGATAACTGCTTATTTGCAGGCCACGGATATAATGGAGTGCTCCTGGCACTCATAGTCACTATTGATCACTTAATTGCAATGTAGTACCATAGAGTGGTATGGAAATTATATGGTAAATAATTACCAAGTAAACAGTTGCATTTGTTTAATTTAATTTCACAGCTTTACAAAATTTGTCACATAGTAGTTCATAAATTAGGCTTAAATAGTTCCCATGAGTGGTAACAAAGTGTTTAGTATAAAACACTGCAGTGAATTTCTTCTCACTTCTAATGTTTGCAATATAAAATACAGAGAGCATATACTGAAGGATGCATTATACCATTAAGTTTGGAGTACAACAACCAAGTACAGAAATAAGTTTATACGGAAGGATTTACTTGGAAGTGGACCTAGGAGGCACTAAACAGTAGTAATCTCCCCATTTGTGCTGAGATCATCATGGAACAGATCCTCCTAGAAGCTCTGCTAAGGCACATGGAAGACAGGGAGGTTATTCGAGACAGCCAGCATGGCTGCACCAGGGGCAAGTCCAGGCTAACCAACATAGTGGCTTTCTACAATGGAGTGACTGCATCAGTGGACAAGGGAAGAGCTACAGGTATCATCTATCTGGAATTCTGCAAGGCCTTTGACACAGTCCCCCACAACATCCTTCTCTCTGAATTGGAGAGATACTGATTTGATGGGTGGACTGTTCGGTGGATAAGGAACTGGCTGGAAGGTCGCATCCAGAGGGTGGTGGTCAATGGCTCGATGTCCAGATGGAAAGGGGTGACAAGTGGTGTCCCTCAGGGACAAGTGCTGTTCAACATCTTCATCAATGACACAAACAGTGGGATCAAGTGCACCCTCAGCAAGTTTGCCGATGACACTAAGCTGAGTGGTGATGTGCCAGAGGGACGGGATGTCATCCAGAGGGACCTGGATGAGCTAGAGAGGTGGGCCTGAGCAAACCTTATGAAGTTCAACAAGGCCAAGTGCAAGGTCCTACCCTAGGGTCGGGACAACCCTCGTTATCAATACAGGCTGGGGGATGATGTGATAGAGAGCAGCCCTGTGGAAAGGGACTTGGGGGTACTGGTGGATGAAAAGCTGGACATGAGTCAACAATGCGCACTTGCAGCCCAGAAGGCCAATCGCATCCTGGGCTGCATCAAAAGAACCGTGGCCAGCAGATCCAGAGAGGTGATTCTCCCCCTCTACTCTGCTCTTGTGAGACCCCGCCTGGAGTACTGCGTCCAGCTCTGGAGCCTTCAGCACAAGAAGGACATGGACCTGTTGGAGAGGGGTCCAGAGGAGGCCACGAAGATGATCTGAGGGCTGGAGAACCTCTGCTATGAAGACAGGCTGAGAGAGTTGGGGTTGTTCAGCCTGGAGAAGAGAAGGCTCCGGGGAGACCTTATAGCAGCCTTCCAGTACCTGAAGGGGTCCTACAGGAAAGCTGGGGAGGGGCTGTTTGCAAGGGCATGTAGTGATAGGACGAGGGGCAATGGTCTTAAACTAGAGCAGGGCAGGTTTAGATTAAACATTAGGAAGAAGTTCTTTACACTGAGGGTGGTGAGGCACTGGCACAGGTGGCCCAGAGAGGGGGTGGAGGCCCCATCCCTGGAGACATTCAAGGCCAGGCTTGATGAGGCTCTGAGCAACCTGATCTAGTTGAAGATGTCCCTGCTCACTGCAGGGGGGTTGGACTAGATGGCCTTTAAAGGTCCCTTACAACCTAATAGATTCTATGATTCTATGATTCATAGACACAGTGTGTCTTTACCCAGCCCTGGTTAACTAAACTAGAATAAACACAGACCTGATATTTTGAATCTATAATATTATTCAGTTAGACACATTCCGTTTAACAGGAATCAGTGATATATGCATTAGGTCAGTTGTTAACAGCCTGTTCAGTCCCACTTTAGAGTCAATGACATACTGACAAGCATATATATTGACAAAACAGCTCCCAAAAGTAAAAACATTCATTATTTAACTGTAGAATCAAAGCAGTCATTAAAAAAAATGAGATTCTGAAAAGCTGGAGACATTTCTATTTCATCTTTGTCAAAGGCTCACTGCATTACCCATTAGGATGGGCAGGCTTTACTTTTTCAAACATTGCACGTCAGCCTGTCGCCCCCAACAAAACACCAACCTCTTCTCTGAGGAAGAATCCCATTTAAACACCCAGAGTTGCAAGGGGGTTATTCTTCTGTGTTCTCAGGGTTTGCCCTTCCTAGATAAAACCAGCACTGTAAACTCAGCAGGAGATTAAGACAAAGTTCTCAAAACCAATGGCTCACCTATTGTCCCTCTATAGCTTTCAAGTGTGGGCTCGAGATAAGGGACTTCTCAGCAATAATTTTTTTTTTCTTGCTTCTTTGTCCTCCCCCTGCCTTTTAGACAAACACACTGGGTTAATATATTCAATACCCCATTAACACACAGGTTAATATATAATATTCAAAATTACTGTTGAGCAGCTTCAAATTCTGTCATCTATTTTCAGAGCTTTGCTAGCGATCACAAAATTTTAAAACACCATTATAGGCTTTCCAGTTATTCTCTCAACTCCTCTGTTACATTGTGATTCCTCCTATGAAAAACATTTAAAATACTAGTTAAATGATTACTTAATTTTGCCTCTGCAAAGACAGAGATAACCTGTGCTCCTAAGACACATTGAGAAACCGAGGTGCACAACTCCTTTTTTTAACGCCCGGTATTCTTCTCTTGTAGACAAAGCTCTTCAGTGAAAAGACTATCTTTTCTAAAATGCCAGGGATCTGTGGGCACTAAAAGGTCTTAATGGCCCTGACCCGCCTCAGTGGGAACCCACTCCCCTGCCCCTGGGCCCAGGGGCTCCACTGAAGTCCAGGCTTTCAGTCCTTGCCTCAACTATTTTGTAGGTATGCTTGCCTCCAGGCCTGCCTCCTGGCTGCACCATGGACCTCCGTGTTGGCTGCATGCATGCTTCAGATGTATGTTATACATTGTCTCATGTTATACATGTGATATATTGTCTATACCAAGTTCTGTCTTTGGCCTCGTCTCCTGGTTGGACTTTGGACCCATGTTGCAGCCTTGCCTCCAGTCCTGTCTCTGTCCTTGTCTCGTTTTATCCCTGACCAGGCTCCCTGGATGGACCTGGTTTACTGCTTGCCTTGTCTGGGGCTGTTGATGGACCCCATTACCAGCTCCTGACACCATGGTCAGACCCTGTAGGACTGTGCACGGATCAGTGAGGGCACTGCCACCATGGAGGCCACCCTTGGCACGAGGCTCACCATCCCTTGAGTGGTAGCAGGCTCTTTCTGTTCCCTGACATAAAATGATAATGTATAAATATGGTCTAATAGCAGTAATAATGATTCGGTTTTCAGTCTTGGAGAAAACTAAACCAGAAACATGTGGAACTTACTTGGTTTTCCCCTTTCTACAGCTGAAGGTGAAATCAATTGTTCTGGAGCCCTGCTCAATTCTCTCAACAAAGTGCCTTCTGTTACAAGTGATTAAGACAGATTAGCTCCCATAAATACCATTTCATATGATGTGCTGTAATTATCATAAGCCAGAAGTTTAACTAATTTATTTCAAAAAAAAGGACACTGGTCAGTTACAGCCTTGAAATTTCTATCCACTAATTGTTAAAACTCCTTCAGATGAAAAGAAACAGCTGGAAATTTTCAAGCCCAAACACTTTCACCAAATGTAGAAATTCACTGAAAAAATCACCATGAAAAACAATCAGTCATTCAGGATGAAATTCTGTAACATGTTGTATGTCTCCTGTTACATGAGGTCCTTCACTTTCTTCTCTGGTCGCACAAGTTGAGGATGGCTGGCAGTCATACCCGAAGTTTACTTATCTCAGAAAAATAACACTCATTTTAGCTAAGGTAGACACACGAACACCTATGGGAGTTGACTCTATTGATGTGTATAGAAAAGCACGTATGTTATTAAGGGCAGAAGAAAACTTTCATGATTGGAAGTTAATTTTACCTGCTTAAAACATGCCGACTATTACATGTCTGCACAATGCTTACAGAAGACGGGGATTTGTCCCAGGATTTGTTTCCTTGCTTCAAAACAACATATTTATGCTTCACAGAGCACCATCATATATGAGGACTTGCATAGTCTTATAGAATTTGGAGGAGACAAATGAGACTCAGGTGTCAAATTTTCAGTAAGCAACGATGTTGTATAGAACATATTTTTAAAATTTATTAGAAGAGTGATTGCTTACAAACTAAATCAATATATCAGTACATATAATCAATGTATATGTGTTGACATATAGATACGCTGCTTAGACATTTTTGTGAGCAAAAATGGTAGGCCTCTACCCGTCAGAGAACATCTAAACTCCATTCGTGTCAGTAGGCTGCATCTGGCACCTAACTCTTCAACTCCAACGGGAAGAGACTCTTCCCATAAAAGTCACATCCTGCCCCATTATGCACTGTTGTAAAGTTAGTCACCCCACTGATTTTAATGGCGTTATTTTTTCATTACATGACGACCTGAGAGCAGAATTTGCTACAGCATGACCTCAGTGTGTCACTCCGTATTGACAGAGCTACGCTGAGTGTTTGCCAAACATGAAATTGATTTTTAACATTGTTTTCAAGGCCTATAAGGTTGTGCATAATTTCATAAGTTGTCTATTAAACTGAATTGCTGACTCTAAGCTACTACTATCATTCAATTCTGATCTATTGATCATACAAAAAATGCAGGCTAAAAGTGCACACAACACTTGCTATAAATTTCTATGCACCAGACACAAAAGGCACTGCCGGTCAAAGTTATGAAAGCTAAATGAACATACTTGTTTCAGTCTAAAGATCTCTATTCCTGATAACTTTATCCTCACAGGCAAAAGACAATTTCGTACCACATAAGTAGAGTTGTCTTTTATTTTATTTTATTTTATATTTTATTTTATTTTATTTTATTTTATTTTATTTTATTTTGTTAGAAAGCACTATGGAATGTCTTTGTATATGTGATCCCTTGTACATCTGAATGCTGACATATGAATCATGTCACACTGATAAATTGTTTTCTTGGCAAGATATAGCATAGCTTTTACAGACTGATACCAATTTATGTAAAAAAGCACCTACATTTCAACTTAAAAGAGAAAAGACTGATATTCTGAAAGATAATTAGATAATCCCCATAGTATTTTGCTGTAATTTTGTTAATGACATACGTACATGGTAAAGATGACCGTATGTTCACATGCATAAATACTACCATTTTACCATGATTGCCATTGTGTTGTGACCCAAAGATCACAAACAGCATTAGAGCATTCCAGGCAAGTACAGAATTCCCTGAAATTTCAGGAAAGATTAGCAGAATAAACACTTCCAGCCTTTCCAGGCTTTCTTGCTAAATTTGTTTAAATAAGAGAGAAGATGGAGACACTAAAAACAAATGGAGAAGTCACAAGCCCGGCAGAACCCCTTTAACTGGGCACTCCCTCGGCTTCCCCAATGTCCATTCAGATTTGTCTAAGCATCAGCAGACGCCTGTTGTTTGGCTGATCTTTTGGACCACAGGTTCTCAGTTTACCATCCCTTATCAGCAATAGGCCCAGGAATCCCAAGCCTGTTTGTTTCAAGTCTATTCTCTCCCACAGGTTCCCAAGAGCAACTGCCATTTGCAGTTCTAGACAAAATAGCACGTGATTATGCACATTTCTAAGCTCAGTGTTTTCACCTCTCTTCAATCTTCCTTAGAGTTCACACCGAATCTTTCAGGAATCCTGATCTCTTCCCTCTAAAGGGTAACTGCTGATTAAGGAAGGCTCAGTCCCATGCTTACTGTTGGTGCTCAGCCATTCTCTTCCATTTGTCTGTGTGTCCTCCTCCCCTTTGTTTCACATCTCTGAGTTCCCCTTTGCTCAATAACTCCCTAATAAATCTCAGTAAGTTATTTGTGCCTCCCATCTAGTAATCCACGCAAGTACAATCTCTACCCTTATCCTAATTAAAGAACATTTCTAATATCTGTCTTCATGCTTTGGCGTAAACATTCCACCGCAATTCCTTGAGCTTAGGAGATGTTCTCATCTTTGTGCACGATTTGGATTGCTGCAGGCATTCACTATCAGGGGTCACTGCTCTCCTTTCTGCTATTGCTGAGCCTCTCATCAGACAGCACAACACTGCAGTACCGCACACTGGGACAAATTGGTGCCAGCCCTCATCCAGCAATCCCAGCCCGAAACTGCACCAGGCAGTGAGCAGGCGGCACCTCTCCTCACTGTGCGCAATGTGACAGAGTCCAGAGAATGGCCAGATAAACATCAGATCCAAACCAGCCAAACCAGGGACGTCTGGGTAGCCAGAAAGAACTTCTTATATTTCTACTGATTTTTTTTCTTGCTGATTATTTCCTCTAGCCTCCCTCACTTTCTCTACACCTCAGCTTTCGTCCTTATCCATAGCTGTTAAAATAATCTTCCTTTATTTGTCTCCTTCCAGTGCTTTTCCTTCTACTTTCCACTGGGCAGACTTCTAATGGAGCCCACCTACTTTCTCCCTCTCAAAAAATCCATCATTTTTTCCTTGCCCTCAAATTGTTCCTTCAACTTTTATAACATCTGCCTTGTGTCTATCACACCTACTTGCTTTGTATGGTCCTTGGAGCATTTGAATTATATTTGTGTGCATGATTATCATAATAAAAAGCATAAAAATAATAATAAAAGATGTTTTAATTTCTTATGACAAAGTATTATTCCAACAGACCCAATGAAATGTAACCATCCTATGATTGTGTTTTACTCCTAAAGAAGACTGGAGCTTGGACAATGTGGATAAATGCAGACCCAGTTTGCAATTACAAAAAAAGCTGTCAATAACACTCCACAACTGTCACTTTTATTACCCGCCTCCCCCTCCCATAATACAACCTCATTTGTAGCCATGGTAAGATGCCAAATTGCGTATTTCCAAAGTGTATGACTACATTTTAAAAAAGCCTTTGTGTGCAAGGTATTCCACAGTGCTTAGTCTCATTTGTATTGCCTCAGCATGCATGGATTCATGACCAGCATCCTTATTTCATATGGAGGCATCCTTTAAAGAAATTGAATGCTAGAGGGTCTATACATCAATGTTACGATGCTGTATTTTTCATGAAATCTGTAAATAAGGTCAACAGGATAGGGATATTCCAGATGACAGTATCCCTAATAGTTTTTGAGGAGCAGCCTGTTTCCCTCTAAAAAGTCAATTTGCTTTTGACCCATGCCTATTAAAAAGTGTACTTTGTATAGCAGAGGCAAAGCACAATTCCAGCAGTTTTCATGGCTTTGGGTAAATATTGTTAGGATGACGTACGCAAGCCCAGCCGCCCATAGCTAAAGAAGGAAGGTAATGAGGACTCTGGATCATTGTAAGTGGCATTGTTTGACTCTCTGTTTTAGGGTCTCAAACATGATGAATTCATAACTAAGATAGTATGGCAAGAGAGAATAAACAGCAGCGTTGGCCTTGTGAAAGCTATAATTTAGAGAGCCAAGAATGCCACTTCTGTTGCTACACATGAAAATTTAAATAGCTTAAGCTTCTTTCAAGACTTTGGACCCAATCCTGATTCCCTGTGAATCACTGACTTCAGTGAATGGAAGGTCTGACTCTATTTCACAATAGAAGGATTTGTAGTTTCTCCTCCCTGCTTCTGTCAGCAGCTAATCAGAGCCCATGACAGAAAAAAGCATTGAGCTCAGGTCAAAGGTATGAATGTGATCCAGGTCACTAGTGATTGAAAGTCACTACAACTGGGCAACTGAGAAGCAAACTGGGGGGTGAAACTAGTTCCTGGTGGACAGCCGTCCACCGGACAGAAATCACCACCATAACGAGAGTGGCAAAAAAGGGGAGAAACAAAAACTAATTGGAAAAGAATACAGAGGTGTGAAATACAGACGCAGATATTTATATATAGGGAATCAAGTGAGGCAGGCAAAACCAGAGCATGAAAACCAATATTATAGCATTATAGTTTATGACAGAGTAGGGCTCTTGTTCACCTCTAATTCCAACATCCAACAACAAGCAGATCAGATATTCAGGCCAATATCATGCTTTGCCTTAGGTCAAATACAGAAAACGAGAAGAGAAAAACTAAATTAACATGAACAAAAATGACAAGAAAAGGACAAAATAAATTAGATGAGCTTATTTATAACAAGAAGGACGTAGTTCCACAGTCCATCACACACCTGCTTTTTTTCCCCATTCTAAAACCTTTTTGCTAAGAAAGGTTGGACCAGTTGATCCTTGAGGTCCCTTCCAACCTAGTATTCTATGATTCTGTGAAAGTTCCCTCCCTTTTGTCACCGATGGACTTACATCCTGTAACTGTCCCCAAAGCACAGGACAAAAAGTGGGTTAGCATTAATAAGAAAGGTTTATGTTTCTGTTAATGAATTCTCATTGTACTGATCAGTTGGTCTGTAGCATCTTGAGAAGTGGTTTCTTTCAAGAGGTAAAGGACCAGCCAGCAGACACTGAATCTTTAAATTATCTTAATCTACTTTATTTACAGTTCCTTTTGACAATTCTCAGTTTACCTTTTTTCCATCCTAGTCCAAAACATCTTCCTCCTTAAAATTGAATTTATGTCTTGTCTCTTTTCTTTCAAGATTTTATCTCATGGACTCTGTGAGCCCATCCAAAACTGTTTAGGTTCAGTTCCTTTTGTTCTGAGGTGCAGCCACATGTTCCAGGGACCATTCAGGTGGGGAACCCACCTGCTGGGCCTTGGAGACAGTTTGACTAGCATTTCCTTTCAACACCAAAGAAGCCACATAATCACTTTGTCACTTTCATGGCACCTATTTTACTGCAAAGGACTTTCCCTTTTAGAGAAACCCCCTAATTCCTTAATTGCTGTCTACTCAAGACCACTTGTTTTGCAGTACCGATTAGCTTTGGAGTTTATATAAGCCTTTGGCAGAGGAAGATTTTTATATGAAATGGGCAGAATTTGTTTTACAAGATAAATCTCTTCCCTATATCTTTGGCAGCGATACCTCATAGCTGTCAGTGCAGTCAGCTGAGTCTATTCCCACCAACACCAGCAAACGAGTATGGTAGCCTAAGCTCAGTTGTCAGTACACTGCAGTGGAGAAAGTCACAGAGAGAATAGCTGACCTACAGAGAAACTATTAGTGGCATTAGCTGAACTTAGACACATCAGTGGCACCATTAAATCCCTCTGTTTTCAGTGAATTTCAGGATTCCCACTGTGACTCGACTATTCAACCATCCCTTGTTCTTAAGAATCGTGTCTCAGGTTTTCATCCATACCTACTATACACTAATTAAGTCTTATGATCTTAGCCAGTCTGCTAAGTAGTTTTACAAAAGAGACAGCAACTTTAGGCAGGGTCTGAAGATATCATCCCGCTTTCATTCTTGTATGATTATTGCTGCTGGAACACCAAAATTAGGCAATTTTCCTACCTAACCTTTTCCTACCTAATCTTTCCACTGTGTGGGGTGCGAGGTAGCTTCACATCCAAGAAGGACATAGAAGTGCCCATTCCATAACTGAGAATTGAACCCACCTCCCTGGACACTTTCTGCATTTTAGCATTGTCGTGTAGTATCTCATTCACATCATAGAGAAATTTTTCCTATTTAGGATACTAATTCCTGGACAGTCAAACAAGTTCCAGGCTGTTATCTGGCAGTCCTTCCAGCTTTCATCATTTTCTGGGAAAGATTAACAGTAGAGACAATGATAAAGAATAGTCTGTAACTTGTCAATGCTTTTATTCATTCGTAAGTATCAATAACAAAAGAAGGCTGGCAAATACAAGTTTACTCTTGTAAGAGTTTTTGCTGAAGTTAGCGTTACCATGGAGTACAGGGATACTGAAGCAGTATCTTCCAAAGTTATGGTGCTGAACGGAGTCAAGAGTCCTGAATTCCACTATCAGCTCCTCTGCCATATTTTGGATAATTTTCTCAAATAAAGTAGAATAAAATCACTTCCTTGAGTCTCATTGTGTGTCTAACAATCCTTCACCTTTTAAAGTTCATGGGCATCTGCAGTTAAGGATCTGAAACACTTCTATTATAAGTTGATTGGAACAAACATGTCTGGGTGTCAAATTCCCAAGCTTTATTTTAAACAAAGCTTTGGATAAAAAGCTGTTACACAATTATCAAAGTCAAGTGGAATTCTTTCAAAAACCTTAATGTCTGATTGACATGACTGGGTATTCAGCATTTTATCTGCAATCCAGTAAAATAAAAAAAATCTTTAGTTTGTATGCCCTTTTTATGTTCTAACAAAAAACCATTTTGAAGTCTTATCCTGATAGTAGTTCAGTCTTTGTTGGCATTTGGCATTAGATTTCCTAATGTATCTCTTGGAGCCCTTCCAAAGAAGAAAAGAAGGGGAAAGAGAGAGAAAGAAGGAAAGAGGGAAAGAGAGAAGAGAGGGGAGAGAGGGAAGAAAGAATGAGAAAGGAGATTTGATTTATGTTATTTTTTTGTATTAATCACTCCTCTCTAAAATAACACACAATGAACTACAAGGTTCCAGCGGTAAATGCTGAAATATTATAAGCAGTTCAAATGACTGTGGATTCTTCCCATCTGTCATGGACTGCAACTGAGCACTCCAACAGAAAAGTGATATTAGTTTCAAACTAAAAATAAATCATCAAGCCAAGTCTCCATCTCTAATCCTACCTACACTGCCCTACCAGTGACCTTTCCATGGCCAGGACAAATCACATTCTATAGGGAATTCGTAAATTCATTCTTCATGCTAGCTCATTTCGGGTCTCCTTGTGGGGGGGAAAAAAATCTCAGATACCTCATACTGAACCCACCGCATTAATGTTTCAGACTTTGGCAATATTAAGCTTCTCTCCATCACAGTCTAGCCAGAACACATTCATATTTAATATCTCTGAACTTGTCTATTAGGAGTTTATAAGGGCTAAGGCATTAGGAGCTAATGCCTGTCCCTGAAGCATCCGTGTAAACAGAGGGAAAAAGAATGGAATCTCATTCCAGACATGGATAAGAAACAGTGAGATATCATTTCACAGGTAAAAGAGTAAGTGCGAAGACAACTTCTGCACACATTTAGCATCCTCTTCCACGGCCCAAGCAGGTGCACTTACAGGAATAGTAAAATTCACTGAATACTGTTACATGGGGCAAGATCAAAGCTGCTTTTCTTTTCCACACAATTGAGTCAGGCCAAGCCAGATTCATTTCTGAAGTTAGATTCATCCTGCTATAATCTTTGTGTCAAATGACATCCATTATGTATAATCATTCATAAATGAAAATGGTCTGATCAGTTCGTATGTTACATGTTTGAAAAAGACAGCACTAAACAAACCTAGCAATCGGAACCTATTGGTAGAAGCAAACAACATCTTCCTTCTTATTTTAAGAAAATCTCATCAATGATCCAGAAAAGGGAAGTGAAAAAATGTTCCGCACAGTAGGCTATTACATGAAAACAAAGTATTTACGCTATATTGCCTTGCATCAAGACATTAAGAGTGGAAAACAACTAAAGTTTCTCACAGATGTCAACTAAAATCATAGATATACAGAATATCTGAAAAAAAACATGCTTAAGGTATCTGATGTGCCTGAAAACAGAAGTATCCAAAAGTACGGGCCTTTTAAAAAAAATTCTTTATGTGCCAAGGTCCAAGGCCAAACAAGATGTTCGTGTTTGAATCTGGGAAAGAGTTCGGGCTTCCCAGATCCCCACCTTAAACAAATGACTTGCCTTTGTTTGCTTCTTCACAAAATGCTAATTTGCACGTACAAATTACTTGTGTGCACCTATGTCCGTAGATATTTGTGGGAGCAAATTTAGAGATTGCTTTCCCAAAGCTAACTCATGAATCCAAACTTATAAGAAAGTCTCCACACAAAAGATACGGTTCTGAATATAAAGAATCACAATTTCTAATCAGTTTCATTGATGTTCAGCGTTTCTGGTTACCATAGTAACCAACACACACAATAAATGGTGTTTTGTTTAATCAGTCATGAGAAAGAAGTCTGGGCATGATGAATCAGACTGAATCAGAAACAGTTTCCTTTACTACCCTAATCAAAATAACTTCAGTGTAACTATAGGACAATTCAAATCAGCACGACAGGATCAGGCCATGAAATTCAGAACTCAGTCCTGTTTTCAAACACTCCTCTCAGAGGCTCAGATGAAAGTTTTACTTCTATTTCAAAGACAGGAGTTTATGGAGGACAGGATTTAGTTCGAGGTTCAGATTTTATCTCGCCTGTACTGTAGGTAGTTTGCATCAGGCCAAAGTTCACCAGAGACAATAGGTGTCCAGAGCCAAAAAACTCAAAATAATTTCAAGATCACATTCTAACTGGAAAAAATACATGAGAAAATAATTCTTTAATGCTAAATAGGGAAAATGTCCCAGACTTAATAACAACGCAAATAAAATTTCCTTACTCCCAGTCAATGCTTTAAAGCATCAATGGCTAGAGTCTGCTTTGCACCGGTGGAAAAGAAATACAATTAATATACAGTTATACATTTTTAAAGAGAAAAACAAAAATTATGTAAACTGTAAGGCACTGAGGAAGAGGGGGTTTTCTAACATAGACATTCTTAGAAAACAAGTATAAAAGTGGCATTCACGTGGCTGGCCCTAAACCAACTGTAGACTTGAAAAGGATTGCCTTTGATGTATAAAGATCAAAAAAAATTTTTTTTCAGGTAATAAGATCTCTCTCAGATGGATTTCAGCAATACGAACATGTTTTCCATAGCATGGTAATAAAAATAAAACAATGCAATAAAGCTGCAACTGGGACGAAGTCAGTCACTCTTGAATTCTTAGTGGAAGGTCAAACAAATTTACAGTTGGTGTTTGCAGTTTTAAATGTAGCAGTTATACATAACGAAAAATTATAAAACCAGTGTGAGTAACAAGATTGAAATAATTTTGTGGCTGTGGTGACATCAAAACAAGCTTGTCCAAGTGGCCTGTGACGTAACCAGAACTGTAACAATCTTTTCCAGAATGTCAATTTTTAAAGGAGCTTTGGGAACGTGGGTGGAGAAGGAATATAACGTAAAACTTTTCTTTTTAGCTGTTTTCAATTCCTTCTCAGGCTCTACCATGTACTTTATTCCCTTCTCTTTTTAATTGTACCACGTCTTTCTCTGATCTTCTCTCCTGGAGGCACTAAAAACCGAATCTGAACATTACCACAGCCATTGCTTTCATCACACTTTTACAAGTAACTAAATTTTTTTTCAAAACAAAAATAAACTTTGGGGGTTTTAATTGCATATTTGATTTTAGGATTTCCAAGTACTGCTAATTTCAATATATTAGAGAATGTCTCATTACAAACATTTTATAGATAGGTAAGATAAAAACAGAGGCCCAGTGTGCGATACTGGTAGAAGTAGGAATAAGACCCTGCAATTTTGACAGTGAGAACCCGTTTTACCCATTGTGTGGAATCTTCCATTGTGGTTTATAAACTTCTAGGGCTCTTCTGTTCAAGGCAGGACAAGTGGAAGTGAGTGCTATCAAATGCCATGCTAAAGCCAAGGACCAAGAAGAAATATAAGAGCAGAAAAAAATGATTGTGACTATCACAATCCATGATGTTCCTCATGGATGGCACCTTAGTAATCACAGCACACTGAATTGCGTTACTTTAACGTATTTGTAATGGGATGTTTCCAGTGAATCTACATACTATGAAAGACTATGTTCAGAAGAAAAAATACCAAACATTTGCTGTTTTCTGCCTTTTGTTTAAATCCTGCAATGGCTCCCATTGGTATCAATAGTGTAAGTGCAGGGAAACACCTGTACGGTTACTCATTTCATTTCATCTATCCAGTTCAGTTACAGAAACAAATTTCCACTGCAGTCTTTGCTTTTTACCTAATTTTCCATCTGAGCTGGCAGAAGATCAAGAAGGTCAAATGATTTGCTGGGGGTCACGTAATGAGTCAGAATCTTGAGCCCAGATTAAATCCAGGATACTCCCCGGCTCCAGCACACGGGACTTGTCTACTCAGTAAACCGCACGAGTTCCAGCTGTTTTCCCTCCTCACATGAACTGAATATGAGGAAGTTTGTAGAGACTCTGTCTTAAGTAGAAATTCAGCTGGCAGCAGGCTTTCTGCAGTCAAGTGCTGGATTTAAAGTGGGGCTAAATCAATATCCAGAACGGGGTGCTACCTAGTACTGTTCTTTTCATTTCTCACCCCCTTCAAATACCTGTCCCTTTTCTTTCTTGTGGTTATCCAAGAAACAAGGAAAGGGTTTTTAAAAATCTTTGTTATCACATGTAATCTCTGAAGACAGAAACAAACACAAAAAAATATTTAACCGCAGAACATTTCCTGCAGCCACTGGAGCTCATGCTTTTATTCATTCGGTACCTGGAGAAGCTGCATCACTATTAGGTAAAATCACAACAGAGGAGAAGGCTGAGCTAGCTGAATTACAAGTAAGGCTCAGTGTTTCAAATGAAACTTCATGGCAGTTAGAGAGCTCATACAGGTTACCGAGGATTCCTGAAGGGAAAATTAAGAGAATATATAATTTCTACTGTAGTAAGGTGGAAGCATTAGGAAATTACCGCTGCAGCTTTGAAGGTCCCAATTTCTTGAACATCTTGTCTGAGTTAATAAATTTGAGCTTTAATTAGGTAAGGGCTGAAACTTAACTTGCACAGGAGACCACCATAATACTGAAATAAAAAGAAGATAGGGAACCCAATGCCACTTTACCATCAACACAAGTTCTGCAGCAGTCTACGGAACTAGGGAATATTTTGTGTCATTAATCAGTTACAGTGTTAATTTAAATAAAACACTATTCCTAGTACAAATGCTACTGAAGACCTTTAAAGAAAAATATATATGTTACAACAGAACAGCTGAGGGACTCCTAATTTGTTCATCAGTGGTGTCAGCCTAGGTAACCATTTAAATGCTACACTGGTCATACCTCTATCGCTATTCAATGTTTTACATGGCAATAGTGCCAGGTGATCATGGAGAGGTTACAGACTTTCCCATCTGAGAACAACAATTTCTGTTATGGGATACAATAGTTACGTGTATCCCATAACAGAATGTAAGTCTCACCAAGTCCAATCCACTAAAAACAGACAGACGTTTCGGCCAGTCTAGCTCTTGTCACCTTGCCTCTGTCAGACCCTCATGTTTGACCCTGACAAGCATGTAGTAAATTCTCCTTAAAAAGCTGTCCAAAGGCAAAGACCTAGGAACACTTTGGTACCTAGCTATAAGCTGGACTGTAGTCAGCCCTGAATTCATCAATCCTATCACCATCGTGATGTTCCTGTTACTAACAAAATCCCATATGCAGAAAGCAAATTGGTGGGGGACCATCCTCAGAGAAGATGCACCTTCCTCTCGAGGAGGTACTTTGCATCCACATTGTAAGTGTTGCTGTCTGCATGGTGCTTAGTGTGCAACTTCACCTTGGTTTCCACCAGTTGTGAAACTGCTTCCTGCACGCCGGTAGTGCAGAGACTCTAGACGGCACCACTCAAATACAGACACAGAAAACCCACAGCTAAAAAGAACGCCTCCAGTACACTAAATATAGATACACCCGATGTGATCCTCCCCTAGGATCAGACCCGAGAAGCTGCTTTCTGTCACCTACCAACTAGATTATAACAACTGAGTACGAAGGTGCTGACCCTCAGGAAATGCTCACAATTCAAAATATTGCATGTTCTCTGAAACACACTGTCATGCAAGTATTAAACATGTCCTACCCTGACATCCAGTAGAATGACGAATAAAATTCAAGATCTTTTTTTTTTAATCACATGGTGCTCCCCAGTTTGCTAGCAAGATGTATAAATTATTTTATACGCTTCTAGGGTAAAGACCGTGGTTGACAATTTCATTGTTTAGAAACCTCAGAACTTGCATCATGAGGACACTTACTCATCTGTACTAGAGTAAGAATATTCTGAATTGCTGACACAGGCCTCCAGAATTCATTCCCTCAAGAAGGAAAATGTGCTGTCTTCTCCATGTTTATGTTGCACTTGTCTGACTTTGTTTTCTCTAAAACAAAGAAAGATCACTGTGCATACCTCTGCGTGTCTGCATCTCTCTGTGTTTGTGGATGTGTGTGTGTGTATGGATAGATGTATATGTTTGTGTCTTAAAGGCTTGACAGATGAATTCCCTGTGTGCACGCTTTCTCCCAGGGATCACACTGAGAGAGAAAATGAGTTTTGCATAACAGACACAATGCACCTGGATTAATACATGGTGGGAAGGGCCTCCAGGGACAAAGGAGTCCTGAACAACTCTAGAACAAACCACAACACTTCCACTCCTGGAGAGAGAATTCTAACCTGCCACCAACGCATTCTCTTTTAAAAGTTACAAGATAAAGTTCAACCTTATAATTTCTTATAAGTTCACAGAAACAAAACGAACAGGTAGGACAGCTGTTGGCATTTAAAAGTAATGAATGTAAAAATATAAAACTCAGATTTGAGGTGACAGTGGCCAACTCAAAGATGCACAAAGCTCTCAATTATATAAAATGAACGTGAAGTAAAAGAAAATCTTAATTTTCTGACTCCCCTGATGGTCATCTGTGACCCAGTTATTTCCATTAGTACTACTCACACTCTCAGTGCAACGGTTGCTTTGACAATCTGAATTTGTCTGAGCTGAAACTCACATCATATTATTATCAATCAGATAAATTCATTTTTTAAAAACATAAGAGAGACAAGTAAACTGATTAGGAGATACTTTGTATTGGCAATGAATATGTCAGATGTGAAGAAGGTATACACATTTTGCTCAGGCAAAATAGTTGGCCAAACATAGACAGCTCCTTAGCTGTGGTCAGAAACTGTAAATTGAAAGAAAATTCAGTGGAAATTATTCTTCTTACATTGCTGTATCTTAAATGCAATTTCAACACACTTAACGACCATTTTACATTGGTAGAGCTCTGTGAAGGTTCCTTAATTGTAAATAAAACCAACACCTAATTGTTCCAAATGCTTTTTCTTTTTAAAGTAGTAATCATCTCTTCTGGGGAACTAATTAATCAAACAACACAAGACAGATGAATATGTACTTTCTTTTGCTGCAGAACAAACAGTCTTCAGATTTAATAAAAGTTATTCAGAACTCATGCTGAATCAGAAAAGGAAGGGCAAGCCAGTTTTGATTGTACTCCATCTACGAAAGTGTTGCTAACTCTCAGGATTTTATTGCACCTAATGTATCTTCATGTTTTTCTTCAGGCCTCAGCTGATGTAATCCTGGGCCAGCATGTGACCTTTTTGGAGGAAAGCTTGCCCATGTGACTTGGGTGTACCCTGAAGATGCAAAAACAAGAAGTCTAATAAAAAGAACTTCGTTAAGTATGGCAGCTTCAAATTCTCATGATTTCAGCAAATCTCATGATGCTTTGAAGGCTGACTTATGGGCAAGGGAGGAGAAGCTTAGACTTGTGGTCAGCAATGCTGCTGTTATTTTACAAAAAATAGCATCAGAAAGCTACTTTGAGAAAATCTAGCGCTCTCAGACAACAGAGAGGCAAAATGCCTTGGCTTCCAGAACCCCCGGAACAGCACAAAGTGAACAAATCTCCAGACAAGCTCCCTGTGGGGAACCTTTCTCCAAAATGCCATCTGCCCGGTATTGCCACTCTTGCTGAAATGGACCTGGGGAGCTCACAGTGACCCATCAGAGTCGTACTTACAGAAACTTTTTAGATTCAGGACCCAGCATTTCCTATTTCCTAATAAAATCTCTCTTGGAAGCCCTAGATTTCAGGATGGTGTGGACCTAGGGATGTCCCTCCACTCTCTCTTCCAGACAGAGGGGATAATACACATACGTAGACGGACATCCTTACTTGCAGATACGAGTATGCAACTAGACCCAAATGATTACTATTTCACCCAAGATTTTACACACAAAATACCCTTTGCCTCCAAATGAAACTTTCATTATTAATTACTTTTTGTATCAGGTTCACAAAATTCAATAGGAGTTTTGCCTGAAAGAAGTTTTCAGTTGTCCTCTAAGTGAAATAATGTAAGTATTTTTAAGCGGCTGAGTTGCGCATCAAGAAACAAGAATTGTAAATAAGGAAGTACTTTGACTAGTGCAGAAGATTGATACAGCACCTGACAGCTTTCATTACGTAAATCTAATTTATTTCAGCAAACAAGTGACTGGAATCATGCATCATTTCTGAACGAGCTGACCCTCAGGTTTACATGGTTGGCTGATACGGGTTTGAAAACAGGAAGCTCCAGCTGTAACATGAGTGACCCAGACAGCAAAAAGCTAGACACCAAACTAAATTGGAAGGCAGGAAGTCAAAGTTCATGCTCATACCACAAACAATACAAAAATAATAAAGTTCCTCTGAGATACATTTGGCAAAGCCAAATGTCATTGTGAGGCACAAAATATAAAAGAACTGATAATATAAATGTTTATAGAAAAACAGAGCAAAGAATTGTTGATAAATTACCAACAGCGTTCCAAAGAGCTAATCCATCCGCATACATTTTCATAAACATTATATGTACACTATAAACTGAACACTAACTCTAACAGGATGCCTAACTCCCTGAGGTTCTGTTAACTAGTCCATTCAAAAGCCCTGGGCTTTGATTATCTTTTTTCTTTGGTTTCATAAACCTTGATTTTAGTTCCCTCTCAGCTCCCAGGACACTGCTAGAGCCCCTGCTCCATCAGGCACTTTTTTCTGGTCCTCTGAGACTCTCTCGTAAAGCACTTTTTACTTCTCTAGGGACTTGCTTTTTGGCACTTTTAATCTCTAGAGGCTTCCGCAGGCTCAGAGCAAGTCTTTACAGAACCCATCCAGAAACATATCACATCCTGTTTGCATCAGAGCTCCCCAACGATTTCCCCAGCAACTCTACTTGGTCTATCGCTGTTACCTTCTGGGACCCTATTTCTACACAAACTGTATATAGACAAGTATATTTGCCTACAGCCGAGGGAAGTTTTCATTTTAGAGACAGAATAGGCCAGTACAAAAGAAAGTCTAACACCTACTGTGGGTGCCAGCTCTGCAAATCAGGAATAATGCCGCTGAAGCAAATGGAATCCTGAGAGATTTACATCGGAGCAGCTGGTGGTTGCCAGAGCCATGATCTAGATCTACACAGATCCCTATAATCAGGAGCTTGATTCTGCACCAGTGTTGCAGCAGTTACACTCAAATTTTCCTAATCCCACTCTGCAGGAAATCATGGAAGGTTTTAATTTCATTTAATCTACACTTAATTTCTCTGGGAATATAATTCATCCCTAGGCTCCTGCCAGGGTAATCTGTCTAATCACCAGCTATGTATTCCAACTTAATTTTATGACTCCTCTGCTTCCTTGTGTTCTGTAACCAACTTCCATTTGCTTTGATCTGTCCCGTAGCCTTGTGCTCAAAAACGTGAAAGCTAATTTCTGCCTCTCTCTCCAAGAATAACTATTATCCTCATTATGCCTATAGAGAAAAAAGGGTTAATATTTACTGCACCCTATATATCCTATACAAAATACTTTTTCTCTGCAGAACTAAAGGCACTATAATCTGCAGACACAACATTTTCTGAGAAGGTAAGATTTTTGTTGTCACACATCTGCATTAGATCACAGCTGATTTAATACTTTATTTTACCACACAAACAACTTTGGTATTTTCCACAAATCTTGCTCAGAGGACTTTTTCTCTGAAGTTCCTTTTTCATCTTGTTTGCCTTTTTGCTTTCCAACTTCTTCTGTTTATTCTTTTGCCTTCTTTATTGCAATGAATCTCAAAAAAATATTATACCCTATTAAAAGAGCGGCAATATTTCTAAAATTCTGAACCAAGTCAGTCCTTAGCTTACACATGCACTAATGACCTACCGAAGGCAAGGGGGCTTCAGCACATACATACACAATATGCCTTGTTGAATTAGTTTCTATTTAAACATGTGGATAAACTCTTTTAAAATGCAACATAAGAGAAAGGGAAAACTTAAACAGGAAAGACTGAAATAAAACACAGGAATTTTTTTAAAAATTCCTTTTTATTGAATATCTCTTTTCATCTTAGTTTTGGCAATTTCTGTATTAAAAAAAAAAAGAAAGAAAAAAAAAGGTTTTAACATTTGAAACCCTAGAAAAGTACTGTTAATTTACTTGACAGTTACCAATACTGCAAAACACATGAATCCAAAAGTTTTCCAAAAGCTTTCTTTCTGCTAATAGCTACTGGATTACACAAAGGCCATTATTACATGCCACCATCATCATTAACAATTTTATTCACAATAGATGTCAAATCACTTCAACGGAAGGCAAAAACTACCATAATAGTAACTGAAGTTCCCTTTGTCATCAATATTTTGTAAATGAAAAACTAAGAGGCCCATAGGATAAGGTCTGCACTTTGGAGATAATCTAGCATTTTGCATTCTGAAACTTTGTATACTAATCTTAAAATGATGGACTTATTCCTCAAAGCACTTTTACTGACACCATTTACTATTAATTTTGCTCGGGCAATTACTGAACCGCATTGTTCTGTGATGCAATAGCGTGGTGGAGTAACACAAGGCAGTCGTGAGCCAATTTAAAGTGTGAGATAAACTTATACCTGCATGCACACTGACCTGTAGTAAAAATACAGATGTGCAAATCTCTGAAAACCAAACACAGTATTCTTAAGTTGGATATTCAAAGACTAGCAATCATTTTAAAGCTCCAAGTGTTCAGGCTGAGCTTAAAATGTGAAACAAATTGAAGACCTAGGGACAGAATGTTGTGGCTATCACCACATCTGTGGACAGTAGGAAGGTAAATGAATATGCTGGAAAATATCTCAGCAAAGTATTCAGTGCAACTCAGTTTATCCTAATGAAATGCTAGATCTGCGTTCTTCAATAAATGTAATTAGTAGAGTTTCTACAGTTTCTGTAAAACTTTTCGGATATACTTACAGTGCTTTAAACTTTTCTTCTACACAATTCCACTTAAGGTAAAATGTCTAAAATCTTGGGGGGAAAAAATGAAACGAAGTGTCAGAATGAATAAATGGATTTAATGACAGGTTTATTTTTACTTATTTTTGGTGTTTTTACATTTTGCAACCTAAATTGTGACACAGCCTCAATTTGTTTCCTCACTCAAGTAATTTAAGTTGCAATACTGTTTCCTGAATTTGCAATTTCAATTTGCTCATTCTCCTCAGACTCATCTTTCCTCTTCATAGTGAAGGTTTACAGAATCAGTCAAATATGCCTTATCTGTGTCCCAGATTAGATCGGTGAGAATCAATACAGAATGTTCTGTACCTTACCTGATTTGGCATGAAGAGATTAGAAGTGTTTAGGAACGGAAAATTATTACTCTCTGTGTTTAGTTGTGATGATAGGTTACTAAACATCACTTCAGGAAAACAAACCAAAAAAAAAAAAAAGCTCTTTTTGCTAGTTAATTTAGGAGTGCTAATTCTATTCTAGTATTTTCAGCATTTTCTAATCTTGATTTTGTAATTCTAGAGATCTGTATGCAATAAGTGCATAGGACATATAACACAAAGCTAAACGTTGTGTCAACATTACACTGCAAAGAGTCTTGGGTCCGTACTGATAGGTACACGGACAGTAGATTCTAGATCTATTTGTTATTAAAGTTGTCTTAGAAGTTTGTGGTCATTGCATATAGAACTCTATATGAATACTAAAGTTTGATTTCCTTTCATACAGGAGCAGGATGGCTTAGACATAGTTTTGTATTATTGTATAGTTAAGGGCAGGCTTTTGCACATATACGTACATGCTAAGATACCACATACTGTTACATCATATAGTAAGATTTGTTATCTATCTTCAAGCGTGCACATACAGTATGGTTTATTATTTACCCATATAAATGCACATGTATTTACATACATTCACTTTAGACCATTGGTGGCTGTCAGATTTTTTGATATTTCAAAAAAGCAATTAATATTAGTCTGCTATCTGTAATGTACAAACTACCAAAACAAATCCCATCTCAACAGCAAGTTCAGATTTCAAGTCAGTGGGTGCAGCAGACAATGCTGTCGGGCCACCTGCAGTTACTTCTCACTCTAAGCCTTGGGTCATTCAGCGGCAAGAAAATTCATCTGTGCCCAGTCCTCCCACCTCAACACCCATGTCCTGGTGTCTGCAAACTCCTGTGAGAAAGCCTCAACCCTGTGACACAGCACACTTCCCGGGCAGGACAGTGCTAACAGGGTAGACGGTCCCTTTTTCCACTCTAAAGGAAAATCACATGTTTTTTTCCACGAGCCAGCATGATTTGAACCCAGCACCTTCAAACTATAAAAACATGCCTGTCCATCACTTGACCAAATGGAGCAATTCAATAACTAGCAGATGTGCAAACAAGCTCTTAGTGCATTTTACTGATATGTTCCCCGGTCTCTCAAAATGCTGCTCTCCATGAATTAGGATCACAGCAGTTCATATAGCTTGAAGAATACTCTCAGGCAAAATGTAAATCTTTATAGTAGAAAAAAGTGATTTGCAAGAGGCCAGCTATAGATTTGCCTACTCAAAATAATGGGAATAGCTACTTTTCCATACACTGAGCAACAACAGTAGAAATTTTAGATGTGCATCTGTATAAATCATAATGAAAATAAAATCTGATGGCATTTTTAATGAATTGAGCATCTTTGTCCAACTTTTTCCCTTACGTAAAATGAATAAACATCCAAGTACATAGACGCACCACTGAATTTTTTGAAGTTCTGACCTCAAATAATCTTCCTTATTTTATTTCTCTCTGTATCATTCCCCATAATAAAGTTGTATAAACATTCAAAAAATAATCTTTGCAAACTACAGAAAAGCAGAGGTCTTGCTTCTGCTGTTGTATCTGAAATGGAATGGACTGTTCCTGGGCATATGTACAGCACAAAGCACACTTCACAGATGGCTTCAAATCCCAGCAAAAACAGAGAGAATGAGCAGAAATTGGAAGTACTAAGTATTTAACAACAATGCTTAGACAACAGCAGCAGTATATTATTTTGCTCTGATTTGAGACCGAAATGCTTTCAGTAGACAGAGTTTGGAGCTGCTCTTTCTCAAGGACACGGAGAAGACTTTTTTTAAGCTGTCAAATCAGACGAGCTAAGCTCCCCAGGAATATAGGACAAGATCAGATGTGTCCAACAACTCTTCTTCACATGTGCTGTATCCATCAAAGGAAGAGGAGGCCCAACCTGCCAAGCAAATGTTTTATATTGAGCTGGAAGGTTCCAAATGTCTCACAACAGTGTCAGATAAACAAAAGGAGACACGAGAAGGTGACAGGGAAGCTCTCACTCAAGTGTTGTTTCTGTTTCGAAGATGAGTGACAGACAAAGAATTCTCCCCCATTAAACAACAAAAAGAAAACTCAGACTACTCAAGCTAGACATCTATGCGATACATCAATGTTGTGCATAATCTTTTCTAAGATAAAGTGCACAAATACATTTTGGGTGTAAAGAGAAACCCAAGCATAAATTATGCTTCTAGCAGGAACTTTTAATAAGAAAATCAATACCACAGCAAGAACATTTCAATAATTTCATTAAATATTAAACTTTACTGACCACAGAGATTGCCCACTTATCAATTTAATTTCTTTTCTGCTAGAAATAGTTGTATCAGATAGTTATTGAATGGCCAATGGTAATTTGGGGCACATTTAATAAATGTAATAAATATACATTTAGTCTCATGCAAAATTACTATGAAAACAGATCTCCCCAGAAGAAGCGTGAGATGTCAAAATTAAAAAACAAGGGACAAGCGGCAGAATATCCATTTTTTCCCATGATCGATATTGATTTACGATACAGTTGAATAGCTGAAACTGCTGCCTTCTTTACAACAGTTAAAATTACTTAAAAGCACCAGACAGGGCCTGTCTCACCATCCCCATGAGGGAGCGGGACAGGCTGGGGGGCAGCTGGGGACATCCCAGAGCCCCAGGCAAGTGTGTGGTGGAGGCAAGGGCCAAGGTCAGGCTAGGACATTAGCCCACAAGTGGACGTGGCTCGGAGGTGCCCATGGCTGGGCAGGGCAGGGCTGTGGTGGGGCTGGAGGCAGTCACCTTACGGCATCACCGGTGCAAGGACCGATGGCCCTGGTGGGCTGAAGTGGGGTCCTGTGCCATGGGTGGGGTGGCAGAGATCCCATGGAGGCTGGTAAGGGCCATTAAGGGCTATTAGTGCCCCCTGTGCTCTGACAGTAAGTCAGTAAGACCTGTCTACTGAAATACAAAATACAGTAATGTTCACCTCCAACAGCAAATTTCTATGCCAAAGAAGAGTCAGCAGAGGACAGGCAGAACCTTTATAAGAAGATCTGTTTTGATAGGCCTACAGACTGGCACTGGGAAAGCTGCTAAACACATTTCCACGTTTGTTTTTTGATTTTTTAAGTAAGTGGATTAAGGGAGAAGTCAGCCTGGGCAGATCCCACAGCCCCATCAGAACCTGGGCATAAATGGGAAGCCTGTAAAAGCTGAAACGAAAGGAATCAAAAAGCTGTTTTATATATTACTGAACAAATTAACTTGTTTCTTTTGATGGGCATAACAATTTTCCTAATTTAAAAAATATTCCTAGCCCTTCCCTACTATATTTAAGTCTACTCACTTCAATAAAGTTACTGTAAATTTAAACGCATGTTCTTGCTCTGTAAATCAGCAAATTTCCCCCTCTACTAAAAGTGAGATTTCACAGTCAATTTAAGCTGATCTAAGACTGCACTGCTCCTGAACAGGGCAATCCAACTTCCTTTTATCTCCAGCTGCGTGTTCCCACCACTTCCCTTGTGTGGGCTCTAGAGATCATACAGCCAAAGGATAAACAAGATCAGCTCACTGATCCTGCTGAAAACTAACACTGAAAATACTTCATTTTCAGCCAGTTTCGAAAGAGTTGAAAACACTCCTTTTAGTGACAATCTACAGTTAACCCTCACACAAATTGTTTGTGAAACCCCAGCGTTAGACAGAAAGAGAGTTGAAAAAAAAATATAATTATTAATAACTGAGCAAGAAGTAAGATAGTACAAAATAACTGGCAGTTTGTTACAGGCAAATACAGTATTTTAAAAGAACAATTTTTATTCCAGTTTAGAAAACCCCCTAGTCTATACAGATTCTAACGTACAGAAGTGAACAGTTAAAATGAAACAAATTACAGCAAAACACTCATTTTGAGAAATGTATCTCAAATCTACAAATACTTAGCTCACATGAGAAACATAATTGAAGGCAAAAATAATCACTAAAATGTTGTCATTTTCCTTTTCACTTTTCTTTGCTATTTTTCTTATTTGGTTGTTTTAAATTTTTATGCATTTTTAAACTGGCATTCAAGTTTTTTAATTTGTGATTTTTTTATCAGGTATTTTTTGCTAACCCTGCTTGTAAAGCAATTAGGAAGATCTTCTTTCCCCTTTTCCAGTCTTCCGTGTTTGTTAAGATTTTATCTGTGCGGTATGGTGATAATAAGCATACTGTTCCTTTCTGATGTTTATTTCTTGCTGCTTCTGGTTTTATCTATCATCTAATGTGTGTTGTAACAGAGAAAGTGTATCTTCTATGGCAGCTAAAGATACAGCAATAGAATAATGTGGAAAAAATAGGTTGCTCTAATTAACTCACACCATTATGAAGAGGTTAAATGTTTACATTAGAGAACAGATAGGTAATACAGATAACTAACATCACCCTCGATAAAAATAAATTAATTAATAAAATGAAAATGTTTGGCTGAGTTCTGAATTTCCAGAAAACATCAAGCTCAGAAGTGTAATCGCTGTACTTTTTTGGCTCTGTTCTGATGCTTGCATTTTATAAACACACTTTTTTTTAATCTAAATATAGTGCTTGTAAGGATGGTAACCCATCTGATGAGGTCTATATGCAGGTGGAATCCCCCAAAAAGAGTTACTAAGAGTTTGCAAGTCTCCACGTGTGGCCAACAGTAAATAAGGGCATCTGTGAAGTCTGCTGAAACAAGATTTTTATTGCAGTCATCATTTTCATGATGTAGGCATACAAATTAAGACAAGTAAATGTCTTTTTTAGAGGACCTATGAAAAACAATCAAACAGTAACATTTGGTTGATACAGACCTAAACTCAATTTGAACTGAGCCTTCAACAATCTGTGCCACTACTAATCTCTAATATTTGACTTCTTAATGTGCTATCCTTTTCTAGTGTTATTATTAACTGGATTATTAACAATTGCTTGTATGTGTAGCTTTACCTCTGTGCATTGATTTGTATTTTTAATACATTAGCACCCATTCATACATTAAAAAAATCACCCAGTATGTGTAGATTATATGCACAAAGCAGCAGCTAAGAGTGGTTCACAAGCAGTAGGAGTTGTAAACCTAAACTCTATTTAAACATTAGGTTTTGCATGGTATCCTCCCAAATCAACAGCTGGGGCAAAAAAAGATTACTTTGTAAAGAATGGGCAACAGTCATCTGCACACAAACAGGTTAAATTATTAAAAATGGGATGAGCCTTCTTTTAGGCTGATTATGGCCAGGCTGGGGTTCTTGGAGATTACTCAGTGACTCAGTAAACTCACTAAATGTGACAAGATGCTAAAACACTAATGGTTTCTATTCTGACCTTTTCTACTCTTTATTTTTTTGTCTGTTTTTTTTATCATGTAACCTCTTAGGGAAGGAAATATTGCCTTCTTTTATGTTGGGAAATTGCCCAGAACATTGCAGACACTACCCAAACAAAAAGCAACTATAATAATAACAAAAATAGGAGGAGGAGGTTTACTTGACCCCATACCAACACTCCCCTAAAGACTCCTATCAAACTCAACGGAACTGGAAGCTGGCTTATTGCTTAAGTAAAACTGCCTGGAGTTAATTGCACCAATATAATTAATGCTATCAAAATTTACGACATAAAAGACTGCTATGCAATTAAGAAAAAACTGAATTTATTTTTGGAGAGAGTCACATATGACAGTTAATGTAACCACTTAGAAATATCTAAGTAGGTACCTTTTGTCTTGTCCTGAGATGGAGTTAAAGATATCTAGTCTCCTCTCGGTTCTGTTCTTGACTTCATAATCTTCAATATGACACTGTTTGGTAAATCTCTGTGCCTCCATCTCATAATCTGTAAAACAGAGATAATGGTTTTCTTCTCATAGCATTTGTATGTAAACAAACAAAATGAGACACAAGATTTTGATACTATCAAACTTTTTCTCTACTGACTAAGGTCTCAAAGCAAAACCTTTCCCTCTGATCTTGTTTGCTGCAACCTGCCCTCTGCCAGTCCTCAACAACACTTTCTAAGTAGTGTGTAATAAAAAGGTCAATGTAATGAAATAAACTCTGCAAATACCTCATTTTCCCTAGATTTAATTATGATTAATCTTCTCTACTGTGATAACATTTTTTAACCTTTATAATTTTACAAAGTGCTTGTAACAGATTCTGTTAGTCCCTCATATTTCATGCTATGTAGTTCCATTTATCTCCCATCTATGAAATATGGAGCAAGCATGACATTTCATATTTTAGAAACTTGCAGTATTACACAAGGAACACCACCTTCCTGTATCATTAATACCAACATTATGATTCAGACCCATGGCTTCTAAGTCTTTCTTTTAGGTTAATTTATCGCAGTAATAAACCAATTTCTTTGCTTGCTTCTAGTATCTTATACAACAGTGTAAAGACTTGAAAAGTCTAACATCGAGACTTCAGTTATTCTTAAAATTCTGTTAATACTTCCATGGTCTTACATATGTGATTTTGCCATCCGCTATGAAAACATCAGCCTTGTGACTACTGGTGGGGCACCCCACTGAGATTTGTTTAACTTTTGTTGATCCTTAGGGGTATTTGGTATATCAGATAGTAAAACAATCTATTTTGTATAGTTATCAGAATCTCTCCACCTTAATTAAGAGGAATCTTGCTATATGTTACATAGAAAATGCATATTATAAAAGAACATAATCTCTACAGAAAAAAGAAGCTGTAAATATATACATACATACATATATATATATAAAAATATAAATATAAATAA
>VYZM01005836.1:157879-179829 GCA_013398915.1 Dromas ardeola
TAAATATAAATAAAGAGAATATGCATTAAATAACCAACTGCTATTGAAAACACTGTCATAAATCAGCAAGTAGATGCAATGGTATCTTTGGCCAAGGCGGTATTTGCAGCTCTGTTAGTGGTCTGTGGCTCTGTCTCCCCTCCTGCTACCCACAGAACTTTTCTTGGGGAAAACTATCTTCATAGTTCAGCACTTAAACATGGTTTTTAGTTTAGGTCCTGGGAAAAGGGATTTGACTCCACATGACTGTTTCTCCCACGAGCCAGCTTTCAGTTTCATTTCTGACTTTAGACAGTACTAGTAACCAAATTTTAAAAATTGACATAAACTGAGTGAAAGTCAGTCTCTAATGGCTCAGGTTTCCTGGGGTCTCCAGGTGGGCTCATTGTGACCAACTATTTGATAGTCTTCTCGCTTAAAAATGCTAAAATTTCAAGCATGTCTCAGATAATATACAACTAACAATTCTAAATGCCCATATGCAGCAAATTTGAGAACAATTTTCTCACATCAGATCAAAATCACTGAAATCTTCTCCACTTCAGTTGGCGCTGGTTCAGACTATGTTATGCACGGAGTTGAGCTTTTGAAATATCATCTTTTGCTACAAATTGTGACCTTATAGGACAATCAAGACTGGTAGCATTAATGATAATAATAAATGCAATTCTGAAGCATTAAGTTAAGAAAATATAGTTGAATCCAGAATTACTAACTTTGTGTTGAGCATGTTCAGTAGCAATTTTGCCTTAGCAAAGCTATCAAAAGTGGCTTAAAAATCTGTTTTTAAAAATGGAAGAAATCAGTGGAGTTTCATTCCCCAAAAGACTCTTTAAATAGAAGGCCTGATTAAGTGAAAGTCAGCTAATGACTGCAAAAAATATCTTTCAAGAAAATACTGAGTCCCTGATGAAAAAACCTGGCAAGATCCTGAGAAATTTAATCTATGGAAAACTCAAACAAAGGCCTATGGATAGATCAAGATTTCTCGATCACTCCAGTAGCACAGAAAACAGAAGCAAAACTACTAGTGAAGGAGACTTTTGAAAGGCACTTGACCTCTTCTTTACCATTAAGCTAGAGGATTATTGTTTTCTTTAACAAACATTTCAAAACATGTGTTTTATCCATGACTTCTAAGACAAGAAATACATGTGTTCAATGTACAGTGTTACAGGCCATTTGGCTACCAGGGAATCTTGCTGCTTTTCTCGTTAGCCTATTTGGCTCGACTCATTACTAATTTAAGGACTGCGTGTAATTGTGCATCTGTGGACATAATCCCAGTTGCTCTTTGGGAAACGTTCTGGGGAAATGTCATGGCAAAGAGACTGCAGGACTAGTTTAGAAATGAAATTTTAAAATGCAGATCAAGAGCTGGAAACAGGTTTCCAAACATCATTATTATGTAGCACTGTGAAACTTGTGTTAAAGTTTATAAGCACATTACAATGCAAATACAAATAATGCATTTCTATTAAGACAAAGGTATTCCACTCATGCAAGTACAAAAGCACATTCCCCTAAAAAAACTAGCTGGAGTTCCCAGGACTTCAGTCCCTTGGCATACTCTCTTTGAGCACAGTTAAGCATAGAAGGTTGTACCTCTTTGCACTGCTTTAATGTTTAAGGCTGTAGTAAACAACCAAATTAAATATATTTGCATCAAAAATGTGTTAAAAATATTTCTAAGTTTGTAAATCCAAGCACTCAGAATTTCCGAAATGACAGAAAACAGAAGAAAACTAGAAAATAAAGACTGATCATCATACTGGATTTGTTTCTAAGCCCATCCTCCCATCCATTGCACTCCACTCCTATCCATAAAAAAAAATATGTCTAAAATTTATGGGAACATCTATAACCTTAAGGTCATCCTACAGAAATGCCATTATGTGGAATCCTGTAAAAATGTTGTCAGCAGTACCTTTACTGTACTCTACAGCTGGCATTTCAGCCTGTCCCTTCTGCAATTAATAGTCACAGTAATAAGATTCTGAAGTTTAAATCTCTTTAAAGGAGAAAAGCTGCTTTTTCATCCCCTTCTCAAAGCGTACAATATGATTGGCAAAGTATCAGGAATAATAAGACAACCGGTTGACGTAAACCCCAGGAGGAACAGAGCAGCTTTTGTTCTGAGCTCTCATCAAAATCTTGGAAATCTTGCAATAGGAAATGTTGCTGGAATGTAGGTTCTTATTCAGAGTTCTTACATGTTAGGCCTGCAATATCTGAAATCTCTTACCGGCTTCAATAATTATTGTATACCCTCCCATTTGCTGCCTGGAGCTGAAAACAGCTATAGAGTTAACTATTTAAAATTTTCTTGATACAAAAAATACATATTTCATTCTCTATTAATGCATCATTATTCTTGTTGTCCCACTGGAACTACTAGCATTCTAATTGTTAATGCAATAACTGCTATAACGCATGCAATAAATGATGCAATCATGAACCCAGAGCAAATGCCTTAAAAAGAAAGCGTAGCTTAAAGCACTGTACACATGAAGACCATACTTCCTAGACTGTATGTAAAATGTAATAGTAAATGTAAAAAGCCCTGTGTAGATTAAAAATGAAGGTTTAAAGTCAGCATTATCAAGTCAGAGAAAGAAAAACTTCTGGTTCAAAAAGCGACACTATATCCACCACATAGACAAGCTGAGTTATCTTAAGCATCTTAAAAATATATGGTAACGGTTTCACAAGAAAAGAAACAGAATAGAAAACCGTACCATAGCTCCTAAACCCCCAAGCATTTGCAGCAAACAGGCGGCTTTGGTAGGTATACAGATGCTTTTGTAAAACTCAAACTTTTACAAAAGTTTTCATGTGTGTGTATGTAAAGATCAGTGCTACCTCTTGAATGTAATTTCTTCTTTTTTAAATAAGAGAGAAAAAAGGAAAGATTTGCTTGTGGAGCTTGCATTAGTTGTATAGTTTGCTGTGCAAGTACTCTCACCAAATCTGTTTTTAAGTGTGCATTGTCATGTGATTCAAGTTCTCTGGAATTGAGTTACTTCCTTCTAATAATGTAGTATCTTAAAAGAGAGCACCCACTCCACAAAAACTACTTGAACTGCTGTGCTCTTACGCACACTGCATCCCCTTATGTATGGTGCTAAGATTTCTGGGGACGTACCTCACAGATATGAAATCAGGTGGTTTGTGTGAGATCGTGTACGCTGCTTACAACCACGCTGAAGGAACTCTTAACTAAAGTACCAAACCAGTCGGGTTGCAAGTAAAGTTAATGAAAGCGCTAGTTATCATTGTAGCTAGCTTTGCAGTACATATTCATCATTGAAATTCTGCAGGAACCCAAGCAAATGGATCAACTAAACCATTCACCTCTTCTGTTGTCTCCATAAAAGTAAAGAAGAAACTAGAGCTCAAAATATCTGCTATGACCGTACAGATATGTAACATGGTTCAAAGCATTCCTAGGTAAGAGTGTGGCAGGAAGGCATTATACAGTGAGAAGACTGAGCTGGATGTGTTCCCATACGGAAGCAGATTGGTTTTGACTAGATGCCTCTTATGCCTTTAAAAAAAAAAAGAAAAAAAAAAAAAAAAAGCAGCTTATTGGAAAGAGGAAATGTTATTTGAACAAAGATTTCTCTGACAGAGAATTGATTGTATGAAATTTGTTTCTACTATTGTTCAGAGAGAAAAACACCCATGAATATTTTTAATATAAGTTACACCAAGAAATACTCAGCTCAAGAGGTAAATCCAAATCAGTCTTCATACAAAGTCAAAACCAAACACAGGAAAGCCTTGAGGTAAGACCCAGAAAAGGTGCCAGAGTACTGTGCGGGAGCTTTGGGATCAATTGATATCACCAGCTGCCTTTTGATCATGTCAATGAACAAAAGATACCCACCATGAAGCACAGAAACCGGGGTGCCATCTGTGGTAGGTTGATGGCATTTTCTCCTCTCCTGGGATACCATGTTAAGGTTTTATTTTTAGAGATGAGCACGGCCTGCAGGTCTGCAGTTGTTAAGGGTAGGAAAGTAGAACCTGTTCACTGCAGCTCTCTCTCCGTTTCAAATCTCTACTCTCAAGAATGCAACAGACCTCCTTTTAGCAAGACAATAGATTAAAGGTATATTAAAGATCAGAATTATTAGTTTGTATGTTTATAAAATACAATAAATTATCTATGTTCTTGTAAGATGTTACTCATTTTTTTCCATTTTAACTTTGCTCTGTCATTTCCAATTTGAGTTCAAATCTCTTAAATGAGAAACGTAAGATATGAGCCATCCCTCCTGTTTTCATTTGCTGTATTCAAATTGCAGCATGTTCATAAAATGGTCACTGGTCACATCTGGTGCAAGCTTTCAAATAAAGTAACTCTCCATTACAAAAGATGCTTATAAACATCACGTTTTGCTGTGTTCTTCAGACCTCCGAGAGATACAAACACGGGAACATCACAAACGAAAGAAAACTTCGTTGGGTCCCAGTTCTACATAAAAATCCATTTAACAATATAGATGTATTTACTAAATACTGGATGTTTAGAAAACATTTTGGTATAACATGTAGTTCCTTCTGCTTTCAGAATGAAATGGTAAGTTGGAGGGGATTTCACAGGATGAAGGACTGAGGGGGAGGGAGAGGGGTTTTTACTGTGGAACTGCAGTGTTGAGTAGTCAGTGGTAGGTGGATACTGTTTTGGACAGAAATCATGCCCACTATTGCAAGAGGAAAAGGAAAATTACTCAAAAACTAGATTTCACTTCTTTGTTTTCATTCTATTTGCCCATACTTGTACCTGCAACACCGATTCACTGATTTCAACTTTCTAGTTACTACATCTAGCGCTATGGTGATGCCAACTGGTGCAGCCAAGAGCTTTCAGTTAAACACAGAGAGAGGAACATTGTATAAATTAAAGTCAGTTAAACAGTTCCCCAAATTAACTGGTGCCATGTAGCCCAAGGCTATAAAAAAATCTTGACTGGGCCAGCAAACTTTCAAGCTTGCATCCTGCCTATCTTCCTGCCCCAGGGAGCCTTTGTACAAGGCTCATTGTTACACAAAGCAGCTACTTCAGCAAAGGAATCACTTCAGGAATTTAAGCCTCATTTGAGGGGATTATCAGAAGTCATTGTTTTGATGTTTCTTAATTTTCAGGGTTTAAGAGAAGAGATGCTAACCCATGGTCCAGTTCATTAAACTATATTCTGAATTCATTGCTATTCATGTCAAGATAATTTACCATAAACTGAAAAATGGAGTTTTACAGACTATATTAATTCATACACTGAAAGTTTCCCAAGATCATGCATCCTCTGTTTAAATAGACTCTCTTCTGCATCTAGTACTCATTGAGCATTCTAAATATCACCATAAATACCTAAAGATATAAGTATTAGTTGATAGTCAATATTTATTTAAAGCATTTTGTTACCCTGTACTTAACTAATTATAATATATCAGAACTAGTTACAGTTTTCAGGTCAGTGAATGAGAAGTCAAGATTTCTTACTGCTTTCCCTGATTGCTCACTGCTTCTGAGAAGTAAGTGTTAAAGTTTCACACAGCAGTTACCCTGGATGACTGACATACATTTCTAAATTTCTGTGTCAACTTATTCCAGTTGAAAATCCTCACTCTGCAAAGCCCTGCTCTGTTTATTGGTGCTCATTATTTTTGAATTCATTTAAATTTTTAAAGGAATATCCCATGTTTCTTTTTAATGAGAAGCCTCAGAATTTTTCCCTAACCAACCGATAGGTAACCTGCTTTGCAGACAACTGTAAATGGGCACTATTAATACTGAAGTCATTCAGTTTAGATGTATACTGCAAAAAAGGGAGTTTCTGCCTAAGCTACAAATTTATTCCCCTCTAGCTTGTTAACTTAGTCCAGGAAAACACCCCTTCTAACCCCAGATAAAGACATTTCTATTTGGATTGCAGAGATTCTATACTGAAACCAAAATACAAACCTAAGTAAAAGATGTAGTATGTCCTATCTATGAATTCATGGCTAGTAAAACCTTTTCCGCCTTGATCAGTAAAAGAATTGTTCTTCAATTCATTAGAACTTTACTGTAAAAATTCATAGACTAATGATCTGAGGAATCCAATTTTCTGGGCCTACATGTATAATCAATGTTCAGAAGCATATTTCTTTACATCTTCAAACCAGCGCAAACCACTGGAAGACCATCATCATCTGCATGTTCAGTCCTCTTCATTCTTCTCATCGGGGCCATTCAGTTAGGTTAAATTATTTGTACTCCATGTCCGAAATTCTCCTTCAGTGTCTTTTAAATGAGGGACCATTTCATGCTGTGTCATCTCAACTTCCCTTGATGACAGCTCTATCCTACTGGAACTATGAAACTGTCAACATCAAGAGCAAAATTTAGGTGTGCAGAAGATAAAAATGGCTCAGCAGCTACCCCAAAAACTCTTTCAATAGAGGTCAACAACCTCAGCATCTATGGGCAAAACTGCAAAACTCAGTATTTCCATCAAACAGCCCAAAACAATATGGCTCAAAGTTTCTTGCAGGCTGGAAGTAAAAGAAAAATATTTTGTACACATTACAGTTTCAGAAAATTAGTAGATAGTACTATGACAGCCATGGAATAAGACAACGGATCACCTTGATTTAGTAGGGGTAAAAGGTGTGCATGGTCAGCCTTTGGGGAGCAATGCCTTGTAATAAATGTGAGGTAATATAAGGCAACTTTGCATCTGTGACAGAAGGCCAAGCAGGTCACATTAATAGTTTCTCCTCCGTTCTTAGGCACAGTATTGTCACAGTCAATGTAAGGTAATTTGAGGTCACCTTTATCAACAGATCAAAACCAGAGTTTTTTGGGTTGTTGTTTTGTTTTGCTTTCAAAAAAACCCCAACAACCTAACTTAAGAAACATTAACTTATCACGCATATTTCCTAACCTGACCCATATGATATGAGATCACCTAATATTCAAGGCTTTCTTGGATTCAAGTACACACACTGTTATCTTCTTTTTAAAAAGCATTAAGCTGATGCAGCGACGGTTAAATGGCTTGCCTGGACTCATCCAGCGCATGAAAGGTAGAGCCATTAATAAAACCCTGGAGTCCCAACTGGCAAGTTCTATGCAGCAAGGATAGGAGTGTAGTTCCTCTCTAGGTAAATCAAAATGTTGTGGTTTATGTCAATAGAAATATGGGAATTTCCACACTGCATTAGACCCTAGCATATATTACAGAGTATCCTTCATTTGACAGTGGCCAGCAGTAAAAAAACCAACTCCCTCTCTTCCCCCACCCAGTTGACAAATGTTTTCTTTTCCCCCCGTGCCAGCCACTATATTTTCCACAGATGTCTCAAAATGCATTTTCACATTACTGGTAAGAATATCTAATGGCTTGTCCCACTAATGTCAGTCTTGATCTTAGCAATGTAATCCCACCACTTCCCTTGTATGGGCTCCAATTCCACAATGAACCAATTTAGGGAACTAAAACCCTAAATTAGCCCTACCAGAAAAAAAAAAAAGAAAGTGAACAGTCATCTATCCCTTTTCTGCCTGAAACTTATTACTATGGAAGCAGGTATTACTGATTGTAACAGCTCTGGATATATGCAATATTCATATTAGCATCTCCTCCTTTTTGTAATCCCTGCACATTTTTAGCGTCAGTGATTTGTAAATCGTAGCAGCACAAACAAGCCGCCTGGCCACTGACCTCCCTCTGCTACTGGTACTCAGGCACCCCAGCTGGGTGGCTTCCTCAGCCAAAGGAGCAATAGGTCACCACTATTTTAAGTTCATTGACTGTCCACTTATTTTAGTCTTGGAAAATTAAAAGACAATAAGCTCCTCCTCTATTTTCTCTAGATCATTCATTATTTTATAATTTACCCCCCTGTTATTCGTGTCTATTCAAAACCTAAGACTATCAGTCTTTTTTGCCCATGCCCTTGCCCTGAAACAAGTCTCATTGCCCAGTCCTGGGTACCTCCCCTGACAGGGACAACCAAAGATTTCAAAATGCACTGCATTTTCTCTTAGCATTTTCACTCATTTTCATAAATGCAAATATGCACTCCAAGAGTTTGATTCTGTATCACTTTCTTGTTCATGGGTTAATTTAATTTCATGCAAAGTTGATACAAAACATAACTATTCTTATGAAATAGTATTTTACATACGTTCTTTACTGATATAAATGACAGTATCTAATAAACTGGAAAAGAAAATCCGACCTAGAAAAATACAAGCGTATTAATTAAAATATACTGTCTGTCCCTTACTAAATTATACATTTCTAAATCTTTTAGAAGCATGCCTTTTCAAATAGCTCAGGGGATTTGCAGTTGCCTACCAAGCTTTTCATTTCTAGGTCACTTGTTAAATCTACCCCAGGTCAGCACTGACTGAAAATTATTACTGTCTGGCAGCTGTTTTGTAGTCTACACAAAATGAATTAGTGGTTTCATTCCACTTCCTAATGGACAAGTGGCCCCATCTTACACTTCGACCTAAATGACACTCTGTTTACTACTACAGGAAAAAAACTAAATAAACTCTTTTTATTCCGTAGGTAGGTCCTCATGGTTCGGAATGAGACTGGTGGGACCCTCGGGGCTGTTATAGCACTACTCGACAAAAAGTAAAGCCCTCCATCTATGGAATTCCTGGAATCAGAACAGAAAAAAAATGCTGTTTTGGTAAGCTGTTGTGGTGATAATTTTGGTCCTGGAAGGATCTTTGTCATGTGCTTCAGTGGGGAATATACTACAGGTTGTCCACTGTTACAGGTAGAAAGAGAGTTGTCCCCTCTGCATCATTTCACAGTTCAAGGGTCATAGAATGTGTGTGTGTGTGTGTGTGTATGTGTGTATAGGTGAATGTGTACTTGCATGTGAATGTGTATGTGCAAGAAACCAGAGGAACAATCCACAAAGGTTTCCTGTTTAATAGTAATAGAAAGAAAATTGCTATTTGATAGAGATAAAAATACATTTAAAATGTTTTAATAATATGGTGGGCAAACAGATACAGAGATTTGCTGTTTAACAGCAAGAGATGGAAATTATAACGTGATCCATATTTTACTTTTATTTGTTGTGCTCTACTTGCACTAGGAATAAAACAGGTTTTCCTGTTTTGAAAGCCCCCAGTTGCTTTCTGCACAAATGCACCAACATGTATGACCAAAGAACTTTGTGTCTGTCTATATTGTATTTAAAATATTTCTCACAGAAATAACGTTTAAGTAAGTCTGTTATTTTCTCTGCTTTCTCTTGTCTTTTTTCCTTGGATGATAAATAAGTTTCTGTGAATCTGGTACTATCCCTGTCCTTACTGAGCTAGGACAAATTTCCCCTACGGCCCCCATTTCCCTCTGCATTTTCATTTGTCATGCTGCTCAGCCTGCAGCAATTCAAACAGACCTGCTCTTTGGCTGAGAAATCTTCACCTCTTCCTATCCACCAGGATAAGGTTGTTTTTCTCTGGTTTTGTGACAACTGAAAATAAAAAAGAGGGACTATCAACTTCATCTGTCACCATCTTTTCATGCTCTTGTGCCTCGATGACCTTACTGGCTCTGTTCCTATTTGTTTGCTCCTTCTGAACTTACTGTTCATCTTTCCTTCTTTGCTGCTCCTCACTCTCTTCACTGTTTAATGTAACTTTTCCCAAAGCAGCCTTCATTCCACAAATCAAAAGCTGTTAACTTCAAGGTGATTTCTGCACCTTGGGAACAACACCGGGATCCAGGTTGTGCTCGGCTCCATACTCCTTTCTTAAGTTACCACATTACTTTTTTGAAAAGCCAGATGCATAAATTAGACTGGCTCCTAGGGAGATTATATTTCTGTTATTATCACTTACAAGTAAATAACTGAGCTGATACTGATCCTTCTGTTATTTCTTGTATGATATTTCTGTTGGACGTGCCATTCTGGGATGATTGTACATAAGACTTTATTTCATTATTACATGTACAAGCATTGTATATACAGTCTTATTTTCACATTTCCCTTTTATGCTTTACCACTAAATTAACTCCCTTTCTAGTTTTATTCTGAGGGCCCTGCTCACAAACTCTCTCTCTGAGAAGGAATTTACCTGTATGGAAAGTGGTTTCCATGTAATGAATATTACAAAGAATCACAGGCAGACTTACCAGTGTTTTGTTACCCAGAACTAAGAGTCTTTTCAGGGGCTTTAGAACAAAGAACAGGCATGAGGCCAATTAAACACTCACAGCCATTTCTTGTCCATCTGTCCCTGATTGGAGCGTAAGAAGCTGCACAAGTTTTGCTTTGCAATCAGCTAGGCATTATCTAGAAGTAGAGACAACCTGTGTTATTACGCGACTTTGATTTCACTGTGTACATCCAATTTCTGAGAACAGACACAAATGCACATTCAAATTCTACAGAGCATTTAACATGAAAAGACGTATTCTGGTAGTGTCCAAGCTACCATTCCAATAATTAACAAAACCAACTTTCCAAAGGATTTGTGATTGTGGTTGTATTCTCTAATGTCTAACATAATGCACCCAAAGCGTTTGCTGTTTAGACTGCAGCCTTTCCCTCAGTGGGATACTAATTAAAAAATCGAAGTCTAAGAACACAATTAAACTTTGCTTTTACCATTTCAGGCGCTGACCTCCTCCTAACCTCTAAATTTTGGCTCTGTATGTTTACATTTTACTTTTACTTGCCTCTTCTTGCCTTTGATTGCTACCTTTCTTATAGGAAACCACCTTCCGCCGGCAATAAGACAGACAGATGATGAAAAGGCTCTTCCGTCTCCTTGTTCGTAAGATTTGAATTGTTTGTGTTTGACTAGTATTCAAAGACTAACACTTTGGTTGTTACTGGCCATTCTCGAATCTCCTCTACAATAGTGGTTCTTACAGAGTCAGGAACTACTGAATAAATGATTCTGATTGTTTTTTTTGTGATAAACAGCAGTACAGAACATGACCAATTTTATATGTTACTCTAAGATCTGTATTTTCAAAGTACAAATACTTACACTTGACACAAGCAGTACAATTGCTGCATTGGTCAACAGAGACTTGCTCACCAGCTCTGGCATAGATTCATGGCTTGGACCCTAAAATCTGACATTTGTGGCTGAAAATTGCTTCTCTCTTAGAACAAAATCAGGATTTTATGAACTACTCAATACTACTTTGTCTTTAGGCACCAGAAGGGTACTTTCTCAGCAGTTATCTCCATCTCACATAAAATCGATCTTGCTACCCTAATAGCACCTGAAATCCTAAAGAAAGGGACATAAATTCTTGAACTTAACAAAAATGCGTAGTATAAAAGTTACACAAATGCTTAGATTCTGTGATCATCAGGTATGTGATACTTTAACTTTCACAGACATTGCAGCTATCAAAGGAACAGATTTTTAGATCAGAACCTGGGATAATGGGACTGAACTAGGGTGAACAAGTCGCAACAAATCTGTCAAAGCAGTCAATTGCTTAAAATTCTTTTTTATTGAGAAACTGTTCCTAAAGCTTGTTCCTCTGACAGTTAAAAACTTTTCCATGTTTTTACAATGTGTGTTCACCATGGTATTACATTCCAGTCAGTGGTGTACTCATACTGGTCCAAGTATTTCTTTTCCTTTTCAGATGTCTACTATCCTGCTTCATTGTCCCTTTCAACATTCATTTTGTGAACTAAGGAAAAGAAGCTCTTTCAGTCTCCTCTTGCAGGAGCAGCTCTCCATTCCACACTTCACCTATTCAATTTGAATTTATTTTTCTTATTAAGGATTGTAAAAAGTATTTCAGAAGACACCTTTCCAGTGCTCTGTACAGCAGCAATAGTACTTCTCTCTCCATTAAGTGTACCCCACTTGATACATTCAATAAGCAAAGACATCTTTTTCTCAGCTGTACATGAGAAATTCAGACTCATTCTGCAACTGGCTGATATATTTATGTTTCTCTCCCTTCTGTCATGTCTGAGGATATCCCAGTTTCAACAGTGACACCTCATTTTCCACTAGTAGTGAACTTCAGTGGCTTACTACTTTTTGTCACAAAGCTAATGCGAAATAGTAAGTGTAACTGGTTCCAACAATGAACCTTGAAGAGCTCTACTGATTGCTTTCCTGCAGCCTACTATTTCCCTTTCAGTGTCATCATTGTTATTTTCCTTTATAAACTTCCTCATTCATATTAGGTATATTTTATTAGTTCCCACAGAGTCTAACTTAACAAACTAAGCTCGTCAACACTCAAATAGCGTCACATGAAGTGCTTTACTAAAGTCCAGACAAGTGGAATCTAGTCTATTTCCTTTGCCTAGAAAATGAATTATCAATTAAAGCTATTAAGTAGTCCTACTACAATATACTTTTATAAATTCAGCTTCCTTTTCACTCTGTTTTCCATTTCATTCCACACTTCAAAATATTCTTCCTACCAGAGGTTGTTCCAAAGCTTTGCAGGCTAATAAGACAACTGAAGCAATAGTAGCCCATGTTGTTCTTTCTAAACGTTGGCCGTGCATTTGCCATTCAGTAGTCACATGACTTTGCCCTGGTTTTCACAGAATCACACAGAATCATAGAATGGTTCGGGTTGGAAGGGACCTTAAAGGTCATCTAGTTCCAACCCCCCGGCCCTGGGCAGGGACACCTCCCACCAGACCAGGCTGCTCAAAGCCTCATCCAGCCTGGCCTGGAACACCTCCAGGGATGGGGCAGCCACAGCTTCTCTGGGCAGCCTGTTCCAGTGCCTCACCACCCTCACAGTAAAGAATTTTTTCCTGATATCCAATCTAAATCTACCCTCTTTCAGTTTGAGGCCGTTGCCCTGTGTCCTATCATTACACTCCCTTATAAAGAGTCCCTCCCCATCCTTCCTGTAGGCCCCCTTTAGGTACTGAAAGGCTGCTATAAGGTCTCCCTGGAGCCTTCTCTTCTCCAGGCTGAACAAAACCTAACTGTTTCAAGACTTCTCATTTCACACGGTTCTTTCAGAATTTGATGGAGCTGATACGGTTCTCCTGATCTGATCACATGGCACTTCTTGAGCTTTGCTTCCACATCCAGCAGGGCAGTTTCCATTTCTATATACAGATTCATATTCTTATTAGGTATCTTCACCTTTGTACACTTACTCAACACCTCCAATGTTTTTGAAAGGTGAGAAAAATCTATAATTAGTTTCTCCCCTCATCTGAATTACACGGCTCCTTCAACTGGACTTAGATCCTTTGTAGATCTATATCAAAGCAGCAGAGGAGGATTCCACTTTTCACTAAAACATATTTAGAAATCTTTCTAAGACTGACTTGTAAGATACATGTAAAAAACTAATCAAGTCTCTTCTAATTCCTAAGTGCATTTTGACAAATTCCAGTAAAGTTACTGAATTTCCAAATTCAGTAAAATGTTATATATTTTATATTGAACATGATGCTAGACTAAAGTGGTTCATTATTTTGGTTTCAATTTTAAACCACACGACAATCAATCTGTCCCAAAAGAGTTTACTTTGGTGGAATAATTGTTATCAAGCAACTTTGCTTTAACATCTTCTTTGCTTAGAAAAGAAGAGGGAATAAAAAACACAGCTTTCAAACCACAGAGCAACCGTTGAAAACTTAAAACCACAATACCCAAGAACAGACTGAGCCTATGATTACCTAACACAAAATGCGGTTTAAACTGGGCATCATACCAAGTTTTTCACAGAAACCCAAGGGGAAAATGGAGTATAAGTATCCATGGTTACAGTGACCCTTGCTTGGCACCTGAAGAGATCTTTCTAGAAAAAGACAGGTAGAAACATTTATCAGGGTCCTCAGAAGTAGCAAGGCTTCTTCCTGTTTTTATAAGTTAAAAAAAAAGATAAAATAGCACTTAGTACAAACTGTGCTGAATACAGACTGTAACCTAGAAATATTTTTAGAACTCGCCTCCTGTATGTTTCTCACAATATTCACTCAGTACTGAAAAATAACCTCAGAAATACAGAACCAGCTACTTAAAATAACGGCAAATCCCTAAAATAACAAATTCATTTATAAAGTGAGTACTTTAAGGCTAAGGTCTGTCTTCCCATGTTCAGTTGCACTGAACTCATGAATGAAGGAACAGGATCGCAGGATACAGTTCTAATGGAAACAGTTTGAAGTGTATATTAAGATAAATTGGAACAGTCACTCCTAAGTATTGAAGCTTCCATATTCCCTGTACTTCTGTTCAGCTATACCTTGGAGGGCAACGATATAGCTAAACACAGACAACAGTTTGCTTGAATGGCATTTTTTCTTACTTCTTCACCAATACTTACTCACCTGTTCGCTGTTTATGCATACATTTGGGGAAGATGTTTTTAAAACATATGCTGATGCATAACTGGGTACACTGAAGCGTGAACAAACATGCACACATTAACAAAAATTCATGACAACTAATTTTCTAGATGCTTCTCCTACATGTGCAATAATCTGGTGAGACAGTGAAAAAAGAGAGCTGAACTGAGTATGGATGGTAAGTTCCTCTCTCCCTGGCAGGGAGGAACACAGCTATTTCACATTAAGGTCCATGTACAAGCCAAATGCAGTTCTCCTTATGAAAAAGGAAAAGGCAGGAAGAGATTTTTAATGCTCTTTATCTTCTAAAATGCTCATCTTCTATTCTTTATGCTCCTTAAGGATTCTGCCTCACTTTCTCTTGTAGAGGTGAGGGCTCCACAGTTCCATGTTATAAAACAGATTGTTGTTAAATCATCCAACTGTATAGATATGGTCTGGATCGGGTATTAGCACGCTATCACTTTTCTGTCAAATCAGCCAGAGCACATGCCATGATGTTTGTAAAGTCTTCATTAGAGCCATTATGGAAATGATGTGAATGATGCCTGGTTCAGCATAAGGTTTGCCCAAAGTTGTCTGTTCCACTTTCTAAAAATGAATTTGAACCAGCAAGATGAAAGCTTAGCAAGATCAGTTGTAAGAGATCAGCTCCTTATCTCATGTGGCTGGAGCACTCTTTATGCAGTAAAATTGTATTTGCCTCCCCCTTAAATCAGAAACAGAGGTTCAACATCCCAATCGCTTCTTCAAGCAGTTCTGCTGCTTTCATAGAGGTTGGTCACCTAATGACTGAGAAGAAATCGTACCGTGTGACCTCAGTGATTAGTTACAAAGATTAGGCCCTAAATCCTACCAGATTTTCAAAACAGCAAGAGCAAATATCACCATTCATAACCAATCAGCTGAAAATAATAAGTGTGCAATATCATGCTCATTTCACTGGCAATTAATGAACACAGAAAGGAACATACCTGCCATATTCCTACAGCTCTCTATCTACATCCTTATCTTAGACTATAAATAAATGGATATACCTGTACATGTGTATTTACTCATGGTATTTAAGCAAGTACTGTATATTGAGGGCTCAACTGCAACACTGAAAATATGGCAACATTTAATGGAGATTTTTTTGGTTGTTTTAGACATGTTGGGTCATGTTTTCAACTGACATCAAACTGATGGACAGTTACTGAGTAGTTTGTATTACCTATTTAGGTAATCAATTATATTACCTATTTAGGAAGCACTGACTCAAAAACGTAAACCCAGTCTTACTCCTGCGCCTCCTGAAAAAAGGCCATATCTCAATGGCATACGGCAAACCCGGCTTCCAGCAGTAAAAACGTGTTTGGAATTCTAAAGTGAATTTTCAGGGAAATAGTGGGAGACCCAATGGAAACAAACGATGGGAATGCACATCACTGAATTTGGGCAACCTCCCGACTTGCTGAACAACAGATTCAGCCACCAATTTTGAGAGGAAGCAGAGACGGGAGCAATCCCTGGCATGCAGATTCAAAAACAAGTATGCAAGCGGAGGCTCAGCACCCATATGTACAGACTTTACTTCAAAGCTGTTGCAATAAAACTAAAACAATTGTGAGCTTCAGACTGCTAAACTGAGCTGAACAGGAAGAGTTGTTGCTCCTACTCTGCTTTCAGTGCCACATTTTTGACACAAAACAAGTGGGCAAATCAGCTAAAGAAATTATTTCAGCAAGCTCAGGAGCTTCACAACGTGAAAAATCCATACCTACTACCACATCCAAAGAAAGGAATTAGAAGAAATGTGTGAAAATGATAAAGAAAATATGGCACATGCTAGCATGCTTTGCTACATCCCAAGCACACAGTTCCACAGACACCATTTCAACAAAAGACTGATCAAAAACTGTCAGGGCAGAAACACAACATCAAAATGCTATTTCCATTGTGTAGAGCACACAGACTTAATGTACGCAAACGTAAGTGGATGTGTTTTGATCCAGGCAGCTCTGGGCACTTCTAGTAGGAGAGGTATGAGGACATGGTCTGATGGACCTATTTTGAGTCATAGAATAATTCCGTTTGGAAGGAACGTCTGGGTTCAAAGCTAGCCCAGGTGGCTCAGGGCCCTGTTCAGTCTGTTAGTCTCCAAGTAGCTATGTTCTGTTTACACTGGAGAAGTGATGCACAGTCACAGATATAACTGTATTTCTAAAGCTATGTACTAAGAAATCGTGAAATTGTGAACTGCATGCATGTGTACGTGAATATCTGAACTAGATTTTCTAATTTTATCCATATGCTCTTAAGACAGGAATACAGCATGCTTTTAGCATGGTGGTACAGAAGGAAATCCTGTCCTTACTAATGCAAACTGAACTGCGAGCAAGTTTCTGATGAAATTTTACAGCATAAAAGAACATAGAATCACAGAATCATAAAATTGCCTCGGTTGGAAGGGACCTTTCAGAGTTCAACCTAACTCTGACAAAAACCATCACTAAACCATATCTCTAACATCATAAGAAACAAATCTCACAGCTCAGCAGAAATCTATCTGAATGCTATGAAAGCCAAAATCCTACCTGGTTACAGTAAAGAAATTACTTGTGATATAATTAGGTAAACTTTAGTTTGTTTTCATAATTCTGATCTGACCACAAGTTTGGGAAAAAACCACTTCAACGTGTCTCCAGAAGTGTTCTGCTATATAATCATCAAAGATAAAACCTTCAGCTTCAGTGACACGCAAATGAAGACATGTTTGTTAAAAGGATTAACAAAGTTGTTCAAAGCATCTTTTTAGTCTACTCTGCTTCCAAACAAACAATAAACTGTCCGCATGCAGTGAGATTTGCTAACCCATAAACATAGCCAAATGGAGGAAGAAGATCAGAACCTTAATGAGTTTGGTCCCCTTTGAATTTTAGCTGATCAGTGTCACCAATAATTTCAACAGGCTCTAAAATAAGCACTTGCTGTCTTCAAAGTGCCTTGCAAACATCAACCAATTAATCCCTACAACTCTCCTCTGAGGTAGGTAAGTAGGTATTGTTATCCCCATTTTACAGTCGGGTGAACACAGTCAGAAGGGTTAAGTGATTTGCTGCAGGCCACAGATGGAGGTGGGATTAAAACACAAGTGTGACTATGATTCCTTTTAGAGGACAGCGCTTTTTTTTCCTGCTGACTTTTCTGTGCTGACTTTAGACATCTTGGCCTTGTGGCAATGCTTTAAGGAAACAAAACAAATTCCCCTTGTTAAAAGCAAGGAACCATAAAGAAATCTGTCTTTTATGCCAGTGTGGATAACATTTTTGTTGCCTTATGCTGATGTAAGGCTTTTCTTTTAATTTTGTTCTGATATTCAAGTATCATTCCTTTCATACAGGGACTTATTCCTGTGGTAATGTAACATGCTACCAACTGAAAGATATGTCCTGCTCCTTTGCAGATTTTATTTTGGTTTTCTGCTTTCAGATCAGTAAATTTAGGTAGCACCCTTCCCATAAAGTGGGCAGACACTCTCCTTCCAGAACCAGGGTAACAGTTGGTAGGCTTGTTCCACTGCAGCACAGGCAGAAAGAGATGGAGACAGGGAGCTTTGAGAACCAAGAGCAAAGCAAGCCATTAACTGAAACCCAACTCCACCAAACCGCTTGTAACCATTCTAACAGGCGGAAGATTGATACCTTTCCCACTTCAACAGAAAGATCAGATGGAAAAGGCAGGGCATATCCTTTTCCTCTCTATGTATACAACTTTGGGCCGCTTGAAGATCCATTTGTCATGCAGTCAATCTAGCGTATGGTAATAAACATAATAAACATTTGAGTTTTACAAGGAAACCACTTTTCACCTAGAGGCAAGCAAGTCCACAATGTCAGTCCCCTGGAGTATTTTTTAGAATAGAAAGATCCACTACTCGAAGGTAACGTCTTGCAAATACTGACCACATTTTCTGTTATTTTTTAGAAGACACTCCCCCACTTTCAGAAGCCTTCCAGTACAGGAATTGACAGGTACAGAGAAGATCAGGGAATATTTGAAAATTATTCATTTCCTACTATGTAGTACAGTAATTTGAGCACTATTGCTGGTTATGTATTCTTAAGATATGATCATCTATGTGTCCTGAAAGGATTAATGGTAAAAAATAAGGAATATTTTATTAATACCATTGTAATTATTACATTACGGTGGTATTCATGACATAAACGAGGGATCATACCTCCTTTGTGTTAGGTGTAACGCATGGACAATGGTGTCACCAATCTTTTATTAGCTAGAAGTTTACTTTGTTAAAGATGCTTATGAAGCCTTCAAATTAAGAAAGTAATTTAAAATAGTTAAATAAAATGAAATTTATTTTTCTATTTCTGTGGATACTGAATCAAAGTGGTACTTTTCCCATTAGAAAGGTTTATCAAAAACTATTTTGCTCTTGCATGACCAGCACTCATGTCTCTCTTTAAGAGATAAAAAAGTAGGTTAATGATTCACAACCTGAGGAATTGGGTTGTTTGCATAACAGTGTAAGAACATGTAGGATTTTGACTCTCAGGGGGCACATATTACATACATGCCTTAGGAAGGGTCTGATTTTCACAGTAATTCTCTGACCAGAAAAACATGTAATGCAAAACATAAGCTTGGAAATTGCTATTTGCTAGCTCTGTCTTAAGAAGATTTGTAGCTAGCTCTGATTTACATGCTCTGCAGAAACAGCTCCCTTCTTTTATCACTTTGGAAATGATTAACTTGCCCTCAATGGTCCTCTGTGCAACAAAGGAAGTTTTCACATGGATTTTCTGATAGGAGAAACAAAAGAGATCGTAGATAACAAAATAGCAGTGTGAATGATAGTTTTAGAGGACCTTCCTCCAAACACGTTTCAGTGACATCTCATCAGATAGGGTATCAGTCCCCAAATTTCCCACCACTCAGCACTACCACGCTTCAGGGCTACTCCATGGAACTAGATCATTCCTCAGGTCCGACTTTCTTATGCTATCTATGAATACGCATAACTGAGTCACTGTCCCCTATCGTATTAATTAATTAAATCAATTTTCATGTAATACGCTTTGCTGTTATGCGTCTACCTGCACAGTAAAATGGAGGTGGGATAACATTTGCCTACTTGGGCTGTAATTACACTTCGAGTTCTGTGCATCGATACCCCACATGTCAATGCACTCCATGATATCTATCCCAATAAACAACCAACCAAGTCTCAAACTTGTCAAATAGCTCTGGAGTTCATGTATATATGTATATTTTTTTGCTCATCTGCAACCATTGCCACAAGCCATCTGCACTACAAGGATATTTTAATGTCCTGCACTGCATACATAGAGAAGGAGCAGTGTTTAATCTTCTGTGCCCCTCTGAGATGAGACTATGTTCTCCATAAAAATACATCTGTCACCCATACGATTTTCTGGCAAGGTAGGATCCAATTTTTCCTAAAAGTTCATCTCCCGTATATGCAGCTCCATGTCCCGATTAGTTTTTTAGCACCTGTTCAATAAGCATGTTTCTGAAAATCTGGTTCACATGTTTGTAAGTTCAGTAGGCTGGAGAGCCTTTCAACAAAAGCTGCACAGCAGTTGCAGGTGCCATGAGCTGGGCATCCTCCATAAGTGAAAAAGTGAAAGATGATCCTATAGACGTGATCCTACTCATCCATATATAAAAAATTCCCTCATCTGCTCATTTATCTTCCTGGTGATCTAATGCTGGGCTGCACATTACTTTGGCATGTATTTTCCTATTTGTAAGTCTAGAAAGTAGCGGAGACTGATCTAAAATAAGGGACAGATAGCAATAATTATAATTTTGTCACACGTGTTTTTAAAGAAGTTTAGCAGAGTAGAATTATGGCAACGTAAGTATTTAAAAATGGGGATGCAGTAGAAGATTTGTTATTTCTGTCGAATTCTAGCACAGTAACCCTCTCAAATGTTTCTGAATATAAACTCAAAGTAGATATTGAGTTTTCTGAAGACTGCTAATTCCTGAGTTATAACCAATTAAAGCTTGCTTTTAATGCAGCTTGTATGCGATATTCCAGACCTGCTAACAAAACATGAGTTACTGTCAAATTACGATGTAGTTAACGTACGTAATCACGTTATAAGTCATACCTTACACACCATGTTTTTAACAAAAATAAAGATAATCAGTGTTATTAATCATAACCAAACTCATACTCGCTATAGTGCAGGAGTTCTAGAGCTTTTAGGGGAAGAGTAAGAGAGTGACTCTTGTCAAATACCTGGAAATAATCTTTGCATCTAAAACTGGTGGCTAACTCAGAGCATGTAAACTGGTAATAGGGGCATTTAAGAATAAAACTTTTGTCAGACTTTCATTTTATTCATCCCTTGAGGCTACCAGGGTAATTTGAGCATATTGTTATTACATAAAGAACGCCCTTCTCCCTTCTTCTTCTTTGCACTCCAAATTCCAACAGTAGAGAGTAAATCTATATAACTGAATCAGCTATTCCCAATATAGTTACTCACTATGGTGTGAGCTGTGAAACTGGGGAGGACGACAACGACACACTATTCTAATCAAAATCTTTTTTGCAAATTACTTTACCTGCATGGATATCACTACTGAGACCCCAGGGATAACTGTAAAGGAAATCCATGATTCTGTTTTATTTTTCTTTATATTTGGGTTGGTTTTCCCTTGCAAACCTATTTTATAATTGCTATTTTTATCCTATATATACAATTTCGGTATTTTCTTTTTTTTTTGTAGATTATCCAACTACTGGAAACAGATCATTACTAAAGATATTCAGCCTTCACCTTTAAAAAACTTAATTTACCAAGCTTGGGACTAAGAAGAAGGACAAGCAGCGTTCCTGATATTAGTGGGCAAATAGAGAGGTCACTATTTGCCATTTTTTGATGACAAGACACTGAGCATGCAAATCCATGGTTTTAAAGGAAGTTGGCAGCACCTTTATTTTGACAACGTTTAATTTTCTTCCTGATTTCTATTGTTTCCTTAACATATTTCTTGTAATGTTCCAAAGCCTTTTGGGACAATGAACCATCGTCATATCTCAGACATGCTGAGGAAGCACCTGCAGCTCCCTATCAGACTTCTCACCCAAAACCACAGATGCCAGAGGAGTTCACCTGCAGCTCACCTCACCTTGCAGCCCCTGAAAGGTCTGCAGAACCTCTGAACCTCTCATCCCTCACTAAGGACCATCCCCTTACTTCTGCCTCTCCCAGTACACTCTCTCCTCAGCAGGGATGAGAGACAACTCTGAGATGACTGTATTTTGAAGGGCGTGCAGGACCTCTCCTCTTCCTCCTCCATCACGATTCCTGGACCAGTGACTTCACCCGGAGCTCGCCTGGGGCACCCATGGCAACACGGGGCCCGACAACACACTTCAAAGCACTTTCTTGAGGGGAAATTCAAAAGCCCGCTTGTACGAACACATCAATCGGAGGGTGGCAAATGCCCCTGTGTGGAGCAACGCCCCCGCGGGCACTTTGGGCAAGTGCAGTTCCCATGGCCCGGCGCCGCAGACAAAGAGCGGTCGGAGGCGCCCGCCCGGAGCCCGGTGACACCCGCCGGGGAGGAGCCGG
>VYZM01005836.1:180078-191081 GCA_013398915.1 Dromas ardeola
CCCCGGGGAGCGGGGCCGGGGGGGCGCGGAGCCGGGCGCCGCTTCCCGCTTGCCCGCCCGTCGAGCGGCCGGGGGTCTGCGGGGCGCAAACGGGCAGGGCTCGGCCCTGACCCCCCCGCCGCTGCCGGCTCTGGCCGCAGCGCTTCGGACCTCGCTGCGGCTGCAGCCGCCGCCGAACTCCCGCTTCTTTCCTCGGGCTTTGCTTCTTGGCCGTCAGTTGCGGTGACATGTGGCGCCTTTGTGGGCTGACAAACGCCGGTAGAGCAGCTGGAGCCACGGGGATGATGAGGGGAAAGAAGCGGGGAAGTTTGGAGTGATCCAGGGAATGGCACCTCTCTGCCCCGGTGCCCGCCACAAGGTCGCTGGGGCCGGGAGCGGCGGGGAGCGGGCCCTCCGGGCGAATCGCGGCAGCGTCCCGCTCTTCCGGGGACCGCTCTTCTGCCGCGGGGTTTTGAGAGTAGTTGGGACCAAAAAGGGAGATCTCTGGCAAATTCCAACTTTAATCCGCAGTTAGTGCCCGCGTTGGAGCTGGTGCACCCGCGTGCGAAGTGCTGCGGGACCCCCGGGGCGCATCCCCGGGGTCAGGGGTTCACCGCACGAAAACCAAAATCTGAAAAACGGAGGAATTAGTTGCACATAGCCAGGTGGCACTCGCCCGCCTGCATTTGCTTTTCAGCGTGGTGGCCAAAACCGTTGGTGGTTTCCTGATGCGCTTTCATGCCCTCACCAGAATTTCGCTTCCTTTTTCCACTGCTGCGCTCAGTTCGGCAGCCTGGCTGCAGCCCGGCAGGGCCCCGCCACCGCCGGGGGGGGACAAAGGGAGGGGAACGTGGCTGGTCCTGATGGCCCTCCATGGGGTTTGAGTTCTCCTGCTTAAGGTCACCTCGTCCTTTCTTTTCTTTATGGGCTTTGGGGTGGGTTTTTCTTTCTTGTCTCTGTCTGTGGAGCTGTCAATTGCTTCTCAGCAGGGAATTCTTCCTATTATTTATCCTTTATTACATCAGCCGAGGGTATCTTCTCTATTTCTCCTTGACACCATCCCCTTAATTAGAAGGGACTTTGGAGCAGCAGATTTTCTGTCAAAGTAAATTTTTTTTATAGCTCCCTGTTGTAAGAGTTAAGTGTCATGGGTGATATTCTGCGCAGACCAACTTCTCGCATCCGGCACTTCTGGGCTCTTCCATGCATCCGATTAGAGCACCAAAGTGTCTAGAACAACCATATTTCTGGGAGTCACCATTATCTTTCTTTTCCCTTTCATTCCCTGTCCTTAGTTACAAGATTTTACTCCTTAGAGAAAGACGAAGGTTTTTTTAACTTATTCTTATTTGCTGTATTTTTTTTTTTATTCTATTTTCCCATCTGGTTTTCAAAAAGTTTGCCTATTCATGGTGATGGAGACTGTTCAGCCAACTCTTAACATACTGTCATATAGAGTAAGCTTTTGGAGAGGAGCTAACATCTAATTTTTTTTTATTTTTTAGCTGTCCTCCGGGTTAATCATTGAATTTTCTGATAATGGCACGGATGAGATTGGTTCAGGTGACTATGGAGACTACGGAGAGCCATGCTTTCAGCATGAGAATGCCGATTTCAACCGGATCTTCTTGCCAACGATCTACTCCATCATCTTCCTAACAGGAATAATCGGCAATGGATTGGTTATTGTTGTTATGGGCTACCAGAAGAAACAAAGAAGCATGACTGATAAATACAGGCTGCACCTCTCTGTGGCTGACCTCCTTTTCGTCATCACCTTGCCATTCTGGTCTGTGGATGCGGCCATAAGCTGGTACTTTGGGAACGTTCTGTGTAAGGCAGTTCACGTCATTTACACAGTCAACCTCTATAGCAGTGTCCTGATTTTGGCCTTCATAAGTTTAGATCGTTACCTGGCAATAGTCCATGCTACCAACAGCCAGCGACCACGAAAGCTGTTGGCTGAGAAGGTGGTGTATGTAGGCGTATGGCTACCAGCTGTGCTTTTGACAGTGCCTGATATCATTTTTGCCAGTACTAGTGAAGTAGAAGGAAAGTATCTATGTGATCGCATGTACCCTCATGAAAACTGGCTGATTTCTTTCAGATTTCAGCATATCTTGGTAGGACTTGTCTTGCCTGGTCTGATAATCCTGACGTGCTACTGTATTATAATATCTAAGCTGTCACATTCAAAAGGCCACCAGAAGCGCAAAGCCTTGAAGACAACAGTCATCCTCATCCTCGCCTTCTTTGCCTGCTGGCTGCCATATTATATCGGCATCAGCATCGACACATTCATCTTGCTTGGAGTCATCAGACATCGTTGCAGCTTGGAGACGATAGTGCATAAATGGATCTCCATTACCGAAGCCCTGGCATTCTTCCACTGTTGCCTGAATCCAATTCTGTATGCCTTCCTGGGTGCCAAATTCAAAACATCAGCACAAAATGCCTTGACATCAGTTAGCAGAGGATCAAGCCTCAAGATTCTTTCAAAAAGCAAACGTGGGGGACATTCTTCTGTTTCTACAGAGTCCGAGTCTTCAAGTTTCCATTCCAGCTAACGCTGCTCCTTGGCACCATTTTATAAATAGACACTTTAAAGTTGCGCAAGGTTTCAGAAAAACAAGACTGACCATAATGTACAGATTTATTTACAGTTGGAATTTTATATTGTTTCTTTTAGTCTCTGTGAAGTTTAATTGACTTATTTATATAAAAAAAAAACTTTCGTATGGATGACAAACTGTCTAGGCAGGTCCTGTGGACAAGTGGTTAGTTCACAAAAGTTTTAGTGCTTGTCTATATGTATAGATATGTGAACTAAACACTTCTGGATTGTAGCAAGTGACTGTTAAAAGTTTAGAAAATATTTCTCCGTTGTTTTATATGTAAATGTTTTCAGTGTTGCTGTTACATTCTTAAAAATTTTGGCTGGAGAATTTTACCTTACTACAAGATGTTTGGTTTACAATAGCTTAACTCTGCTGTAGAAATGGCACTTATAACCAAAGCCTCCTCTGTTACATGCTAGGGTGTTTTTTCCCCCCATTCTCAGTAATTGATGGTTTGCAAAATTTTCTGTTCAAGGTAAATAAAAGTATATGACAAAAAGTTATTTTGAGTGGCATTTTTATTTCTAGTTAAATGTTTTTCTCAATGCTTTTATTTACAATTCTCGGTGCACAATTTCTTTGAAAATTGCAGGGCTCTTGTATGAAAAGCAGGAAAATGAGTTTCAGTACATACTGATTATTCAGTTGACACCTGTGAGTTCCAAGTCATCTGTTTTTTTCACCAGAATACATTTACTCCAGTTAATATTATCTTTGGAATGACTTAAACTAGTGCTTTAAGCAAAGAACTTTTTGAGGGCAAAATATCTACAGATGAAACCCAATCTATTAAAGCAATTGCTAAAGTTTACAGCCTCTTAGGAGTCAAACTAAGATTACTGCATGTGACTAGCCTTTATGCCATGCATATAAAGTCAGTCCTACATGTCTTCTGCCTTTTGCTGTTGTTCTAAATTTAGTTTCACATCTTAATAGTAATCAAAAGTAGTTGAATCAAAGCCATTTTGCTATTTGACATTGCATTTGGACTAGAAATAGTTATTGGTGTATCTCCTCTGTGGAAGATAAGTGTTTCTTCTCTTGGAGCTTTCCCTATCCTGTGTACATCCAGATTTTCTAAAGATAAGATAATATAAATTTCTTAACATTCTTTTTAAAAATCCAGAATGTATACCAGTTCTTTTTAAAAATATTTTTTTAGTAGGAACCAGCCAGACTATAGAATTCCTAATAATTAATGTTGAAATCTTACTTATCTAAGTTAGTCATATCTTCATGTTAGTAGAGTGCATTCAAAAGTAATGAATACCCAAGAGGCCAGAGCTATTGAGAATATTTGTATGTTCCTACATTAAAAAAACCAAACACAATTGTTACTGATCTATATATAATTAACAGTTTAGAAGTCAAAAAAAAGACAAAAAAAAACCCAAACATTACCTACTAGCCACACAGAACTGAAATAAGCAACATGGATATTTCAATATTACCCAGAAAGAATGTGTTTCCAGAAGTACAGCACCCTAGTGATTTTTTGGAGCATGTACCCCTATGTTAAACGATACGTTAAATTGCATGTTTTATTTTAGATATTTTCATAAATACAAGACCTTTCTGTTTTCAACCTCCCTCCTTCTCTCCAGCTCGGAGGCTGCAACCTTGGCTGCATCCTGCACACTTTTTCCCTCGCAATGACAGTAGTAGTCGTCAGATTCTATGGCGTGCTGATTCAGTTTGCTGAACCAGCACAAAACTAACCTGGCAGAAAAAAAAAATAAATTTCCAGCAATTTAGTGAATTGAATGAGCTTAATTAGGAATCCAACGAGCACTACAAAAGTGCAAGACCCTGTAACCTGGAGCCAGGCACAGGGAGAGAAAAGTGAGATAAAAGGAAGAGGAAGCAGATCCCCTCTCTTAGCAACAAAACATTTACATCAGTTCAACTCTAAAGTGTATCTTCACTCAACATAACATAAATTAACAACAGAAAAGATGCATTCTCAAGAAACAAAAGGTCTCACTTTCATCAAGTTGTTCTTCCTTAACACAGTTGAGAAATGAGGAAAACGTGGTATAGGAGCAGAGCTTCTTAAATGGTTTATTTTTGTTGTTCATTTGTGTGTTTTCTTAATTCAGTGAGGGTTTCCCCGTGAAGAATTTGTTGTTCTAAATGATTCTGATTTCCACCCCAGCCCAATCAATCACTATGATTTAATTGCACTTATAAAGTACTTATTGGCTATCAACACACTGATGCTTATTTGTTGAGGATATGTTTAGAGCCCTTTAGCATTAACTTAGATTATTGCCGTTATACTTCACAGTCAGCCAACTGTTAGCTCAAGCAGAGGGTTAGCAGGAAAGAGGGTGCAAGACAAAATAAACTCAGCAGTCCATGTTACTGCCAAAGACTGCTAAAAGGACACTTTAAACAAACAACAGAAAGCATGTGTGTAGAAAATAAATTAGCAAAATTAAAACATAACCCATGCCCCAGAAGGATGAGACCTACGTTAGTTTTATAAAACTGCCTGACATCTTGAAAAGGAGTTGCAAGATCATTGGGGTTTTGCTCCAGCAAGGAAAATGAGTCAAAACCCATATGTATTTATTTTTAAATAACTTTATGTATCCATAAATATGAATATAACATATATTTGTACTGTTTACAGAGCAAATATTTCCAAAATGAATTAAGTTGTCATGAGCAAACACAGTAAGAAATTATAAATCCAGTTCTGTCCTTTTACCTCTGAGTAAGTTAGAGAAAATCAGACAAGTTTCTCTCAAAGCCACTGAGCTATTCCAAATATACCATATTGGTAATAAATATGGATTTATTCCCTTTTAAAACAAATCACCTTTAAGCTGATTTTTGTTGAGGCTGAGACTTTTTTCCATCTTTGTGTATCCAAAGTAGTCCCAGTAAATGTATTTCTCAAAGTCTAAATTCAATGACAAAGGTGAATAGACCTAATTTTGTGATTTATACATTGGACAAGTCCACATACAGCAAGAACTTTTCGAAGCTTTCGAAGAGACTTTCCAAGTCTTTTTCCAAATTATTCCTCTCTAGCATACTGAATAATCATAACGACATTCTTCCGACATTCTTCAAGACATACACAATGCATAGTCTCAGTATTTTCTGGATGTCATAAAATAATAGCTGTGCCCAAGTAATTTTAAATATGCAACTCAAGATGCAGAACAGAAAACAAATGTGAGTACTGGTGAGTATTGGTTACAAAACAGTTAAAAATGGTACATGGTAATTTAGAAGATTTATAATATATTTACGCAGGCATTAAATACGTTATAATGTATTTACAAAGACTCTTTCCACAGGATTCAGGCACTAAGTATTTTGCTATGGTTGTTACAATGTGCTAACAGCAATGCTGGACTAAAACACGGATATTCACCTAATACTATAATGCACACATTTTGAGTGCTTAAGATTAGTGAGAAATCCTTTGGATCATGCAAGGCTAAACCAAGAACAGAACATGTACATGAACTTACTTTTGCTTCCTCTGAAATGCTGTTTGGAAGTAAGGTTAGAATACTTAAAGCAGTGGGATAAAATTACACTATAATCCATTATTGGTATGGTATATTTTTACTCTGTCTAATCAGGTTGTGCAGGGTCCATGTTAGAGGAGCACGTGAAAAGCTGAGTAGTGGTAGCGAGGGTGTCAGAGCTAATGTATGCAGGCTATCGAGGGCAGTGAGTAAGGATTTTCTTGTTTTTTCTTGGCTAGTCTTATGACACAATCACTATACAGGGGGTTCAACTTCTATGCATATATATAAATCAAAACAAAATCACCATGAAAATAAAAAGGAAGTAGCAGTAATAACATGGAGCCATTCATACAAATGAATGGTTTATCTTGTGATGGTTGAGCTCTAGTTGGACAATGTACAAAGTGACCACCTCTAGATGTTTGGTTGAAAAGGCCATTTTTTATATTGTTTGGGAAAGGAAACAGCATGACGAGGAAGTACTTCCTTGATCCAGGCATGCCTCCAAAATCCCCTAACAATGGAGTATTCTCATATTCTCATAGTGCTGAAACCTAGGAAACACTTAAGCAGATAGGGCACCAGAGTTTTTGCTCAAAGGATGCCACTCCCTCACTTTATGTTTTGAAAGAGCTATACAGACTCTTTTTCACAGCCATAAATCACGTGTCAATTGAAATTACACCAATGCTGGGATTATTTCTTATAAAGAAGGCACAGATTTCTTAAAATATTTTCTCTTTATACAATAGATTGTCTGTCACTGTTTCAGTTTTCTCTGAAAATCTTTAGTCTTTAACAGGATGAAGCTTAAAGATAATTTGTTTTAACATCAACTCTGTTACTATCTTCCCACCATTCTAGTTCTAACAGGTCATACAATAAAACTATGCTTACTGTTTTTTAAAAGATATTTTAATAGCAGTCGATTATAAGCATACTTTGTTTTTATTTATATGTATTTTTAACATAAGTATATCTACATATATATATAACGATGTGGATTATAAGCACCATTTTCAATTGTTGATACAAGTCATCCAGGCTCCAGCACAGCTACTACTGACTTCAGAGGAGTCAGGATTCATTACAGATGTAGTAGGTATTGATTAAAATTACTGTTTTCTTAAAAGGACAGACGGCTTCACTGACAAACTCCCCCTGAATTCAGAGACAGCAGGGAACCTAAAGAATTATGCTTCCTAAAGTGTATAATCTTATAGCCCAAATCAATTACAAATGAAGATTATGAGTTCCTCTGATTTCAGCTGCAGTCAGAGATCTACAAGAAATTAAATCTTTCAGTATGGAGCAGGTGGAATTGTTCTGCTGAACATAACAGAAATAAATTTTCAGCAAAATGGTTTTCTCTTACTGAAGGCATGCAAGCTTTGCATACCCTGCTATCAACAGTCTGACAGTAATTTGTCTTCAGCGGCATAGTGTTTGAAAGAAATAGGTCAACATTTTAAATATCCTTATCTTTTGGAATTCACACCAGGAACAGATTCTCACCACACAAACATGTCAAACTAAGTAGAAATTATGAGGGATTTTTTTGAAGGGCTACATTGTGAAGAGTTCTTTGGCTTCTGGTTTGGTTTGGTTTTGGTTTGGGGTTTTTCGCTGTTGATGCTGCTTTTTGTTTCTACTACTCTCTTCTCACAGTTTGTATTCTACTTGACTTTTCCTTTAAAAATACAGCTTTACAGAATTTTTAATCTCTCTGTTCTGTTAAGACTACACACAATATCCTGGACAAGTAAGAAAAAGTAAAGAGAGACTTTTCAAAGAAAAAATACAGCCTTCACAACATTTTCTATGTCTTCTCATGTGCATTTCCCTTCCAACATCTGCTTTTCTTTAGCCAAAAGATAAATCACTTCTATATCATATGAAAAGTTTAAACTCAAAGGTTGGTTTTATTCTCAAGTTTCTTAAAGTGCAATCGCAGCACACATTTGTTTACTTTCTTGGTTCTTTCCTATTCAGCACTCTGCAATTGGGCAGATCTCCCAAAGAGAGGTCTGGATGAGAAAGGCTGAGGGGGCTCCTTACCTGCTTGTCAGTGTCATCACTGATGACAACACAGCTACAAGAACATGGGCTGTCCATAAATTTGCTCTCATTACTGACGCACCCTGCAAGGCTACAATAGGACCAGACAGCAGTAATTATCACTAGTAATACTCCTAATGTAGTGCCTTGCCAAAGGTGAGCACGGCACTCCTCAACAGACATAATACAAAATAAACCTGAAAAGTACAAATAGAACATCTTCCCTTAACTCTCCTTTCACAACTACTCAACCTTTTATTGGACATCCCACCTGTCACCTTTCTTGTGTTTACTCCTTTTCAATACTGCCCCCTCTTAGGCTAATATTTGCTTTCTTTTCCTTGGGGAAAATATCTAACGTTTTAAATATCTGTAAAAACACTCATTCTGCTAAGTCTGTCCACATGAGTTCACCAAAGAGAGAAATGCTGGTATGACTGATAGTAGAAGATGAAACCGGGACCTCAGTTTCCACAGATCAACTCTGTCTCTAAAATCTGTGGAAAGTAACAGAATAATTCTGGGTTTTATAGACACATTTTAATATGACAGCATTAGAAGTGTCTTGTCAATATTAGGTTCATTGCAAGCCTGAAATCTATTATTCCTGCTCTTCTGTGGAGGAATTACATCTCTCATACAAGTGTTAAGTGCACTGTTGGAACTCAGTACAGGAATGCATTGGTAAGAGAAGCTAGAGTCTCTAACACAAATAGCAGGGAAGAAGGGATTATTGTACAAGGGCATGGTTTCATGTTAGATTTTACTTGACAGCGAAGTAGATTTAGTGAGTTCCTGCCCTCTCTTACCCCTTAGTATTTACTACCTTCCTTTCCGTGGCTTTTCAGGTCAAGCCCCTCACCCCCTTTGCTTGTTCTCTTTCTCCCCAACCCCGTTGTGGTGATTCTTTCGCAGTGCTAACCTCCATGGAGCTGGGCACTAATAATGCACTGACACAAGGTGACTGAGCTGATCTACTGATCAGCAGGGCCAAAAAGGATAGTCTCACACCTCACAGTCTCCTTCCTTCTCTCCTTTACTCTTAACTATGCGTATCTCTCAACCTCTGCTGCTCATGTGACTCCTTGGCAAGCCAGTTCAGCTCTTGAAGACTGGAGTTTCAGAGGAATTTGAAGCAATCTGCCTTTGCTGGGAAGGTCTTCAGCCTCCCTCCCTCCCTTCCTCCCTTTCTCTGTTAATCCTTTTATTTGATAACCTCAATACTCTCCAGTTCTTAGTCCTGTGGACCTGTCTCCTGCTGTGCATTATCTATTGAATTGTTCACGTTTTCTTTTGAACAGACTTAATTGACTAATTCGATAGACAGTATCTTTTTTTTTCTGATTTATTTTATACCATTTTAATTAAGTTAGTCAGCTCAGAAAGAGGGCTGACTGCATCCAAGATAAAAAAACAAGCAGTGAGCCAAACACGGCTCTCAATTTGACTCCCTGTATTTGTGAAGCCCACCAGCCATAGAAAATGAACCAACAAAATAAAGCGATTTCAGCCAGCACAGTGAAATGAACTGGCTCACTAAGAAGTCAAAAACCAGGGCAACTGCAAGAGTGAGGGTAGAATCATGCACCTGAGAGCTGTGGGGGGAGCAAAGAAGTGGGACCTTGTCTTTTGTGAGCAGCAAGTTGTTAGGCCAGTTTTGCTATCTTGTCAAAGCTTCCTTAAGTAAACAGCCAAACTGTTAAACAAACCTAAACCAGTTCTCAGGTAGAGGGAAAGAGGTTGAAAAGGTATGGAGAGAATACCCCTCTTTAAGGGAAGTGAGCCCTGCTTCCTCCCTAACAAAAATTCGATTACCTGTTGACTGCATGACCATGCTCCTGCAGAGGACTTTTCCCTGAAACAAAGCTCAAGAAAGAGGTCTGAAATAGCAGTATTTTAAACCAAAGAGATCTGTAATAGTGTGATTAATCATGTTCTTGATGATAACCTGTATAGTTCATCAGATTTAATGCAGCTATTTGTTAAGACACACTGTAAAACTACATTCATATATACAGTCCACAGGACTTTTTCAATGTGATGGATGTTTGTATGATTTTTTAAAGCAAAATCCTTGAAAAGTAGAGAGCAGGTTTTCTCCTATTTAACAACCACTAAATTTTAACAGGGCTTCCTATTAAAAAAATCAAAGCATTTAGTTTAAGTATTATCCTGTGACTCTCTCCTTATAATGAACTTACCAACTAAGGAAAGAAGAAATTGCCTCTTGGTGTGAAATCGGCTCAGGAAAAAACGTTAGATCCCTGCCTCAAATGCAACCTTAGTTCCACCAAAGAACTGTAGTCAGCCCAGTTATGTTGAAGCCAAACTAAATATGCTCAGATTGTACAGTCTGAATGCTATATGGCTTTGAATACTCTGCAATGAAGGGGAGAGCCTGGCAACTGCATGAATATTCAGTGTAGTGTACACCAACCCAACAGTCTAATCATACTTCAGCCCAGAGAATAAACAGTCAACAGAGCCACGAATCCTTGAAATCTACTCATTTTTGCTTCTTCCTACAAGCTAATAAAGAGGGATTATTAAGAAACTTTGTCCCCTCATCAAGCACTTTGTGGGGACTCTGTAATAAAAACTGTGACAGATGAAGGATACAAGATCCTTTGTCTGTGATATTTAAGCACCACTCTGCTACCCAGGTGTTTGAAAGAGATCCTGTTCATTCATTTACCAGTTTCAGCAACAATTAAAAATCAGAACAAAGATTTTTGTATCTCGTTAGAACACCTTCAGTTTATAAAGGTAATCCATTTTAAAATCCTCTTAGTACCACACACTTTACATGTACTCTTCCAGTTGCCAGCCAAACTGGGGGCCATTATGTTCTCTATAA
>VYZM01005836.1:191120-228447 GCA_013398915.1 Dromas ardeola
ATCTACCTGAACTGGAACATGGTATTGAAATGGTGAGGTTACACTGACTGAACTGACAGTGGTACAGTGCTTGGTGATATTAACCGAGTTCAGAAATCAATACAGCCAGAGAAGCAGCTGTGATTACCTTTCTCTTTATCCATCCTGACTGTCCTGACCACTGGGCTATAGAATTAATCTCTCTCTGACTCGGTGAATATTTATTTATGCAAAGTTAAACATTCTCAAAAGGACTCACAAGACAAAAGCACCCCACCAAATACAACAGCATGGCGATTAAGCACCCTCCCAGGAGAGAGTGCACTCTCTCAGACTGCAAGGAAACCCGAGCTTTTGTACCGATGTCCCTTGACAAAGAACATTGTTTTTGCGAGAGGGCTCCTCCTCCTGCTCTTCAATGTTTTGTATGGGATTAAGTGTGCGTTTAAAAAAGCACCTCTAGGAGTAAGCACTGTCCCTTAAAAAAAGCTGAGAAGTGCTTTGTTTATGACTTCTGCTGGGCGTTAGGCAGACCCGTACTTTGTCGTTTGGCACTATCAAGTCTGAAATGGCTCTGTACATTAGCAGCAGTAGATATTTAGGTAGGTAGATCTGCTAGAAATCAACAAAACCTTTTCAAGATTTATGTTTAGATTTAAGTGTCCATATCATTTGTAGAAATGTATATTTGTCTTGTGAACCTAGCTGTCAGTAAATGGAGTCTATAACACTATGGAACTCTGTCCCACATTTACAAAATAAGACCTGTAGATGATATTCATACCCCAGTAATTCAAGCTCTACACCAGAAATAATACAGCTACGTGTTTTCCTCCTTACTCTTTTCACAAACTCCATAAGCGGATGGACAGCTCATCCTAACGAGCTCTTCAGCCACTGAGGTACACTTAATCCTGAATCAGCAAAACCTGATAATAACTCTCAGCTGCTTGAAATGGAATTATTTTCTGATGACTGGACTTAATCCAACCAAAGGTCAGTAGAAATAAAAAATGTTGTCAGCTCCAGACTTAATGATATGTGCTTACCTCTGTAGGCCTATAATTTCTTTAGATACCTAGGAGGTCACGTCAATCCTAATGTCTCCGAGTTTTATGAATGCAACCATAAGCCCCTTTTAAATCAGATTACAAATGATTATTATAACTCTAAATCAAGGGAAAGGCCCACCATTTCCTCTAATTGGAAAGACTAATTTAATTATAATTACTTTCCTTCCAGACGCTTTGTTTTTGTTCCATTACATTACAATAGACAGTCAGGGTTTATGGAAAACAAACAGTTAATTGTTTACGACTTGGAAAGGATGAGAAAGTAGTTCACATATGCTGGCGTAGCTGCACTTCAGCCACACTTTTATTGCTTTTGAACTGCAGGTATCATCATATACAGTACGTGATGGTTTCACAACAAACTCACCTTGCCTTATTAAAATCATTGTTGTATCTAAATTATTTTTGTGTGTCAAAAATAAGTACCTTTCCAAATATTAAATAGGCCAAATCCATATTCTGTGGAGCTTTGCTTAATCCAATGTTTAATTATTTATTAGATATCAAATGCATAACATCTGTGTAAGAAGGCTGACATATGTTAGGACCTTTGACTTTGATATACAAAAACTGTCTGCTGAGTTACGAATCTCTCTATAAATTAATTAGATAAACATGAATATAGCATGTATATTCTTCTAAGACTTTGCTTCCCTAGAGATGAGGATAATGCTTATACGAGACTGAATGTATGAATGGATCCCTTTTGTCTTTGAATTAACAAGGTTACACTTCATGCCTTTGTAACTTTTTAGCCGATGGCTTTCACAGTTTAAGGATTTCACTGTCTAAAGGTTAATTCTTCTCCCTTCTCTTAAGCTGTTTCTGAGACTCTGTCAATATTACAGAAAATTACACCAGTATAACTACCTACATTTTGTTTCATTGGTGTAAATTTTGTAGGCAAGGCCTCAAGTAAGAACACTCCTCTGGAAAAATATATGGTTTGTCTTCTTCATTCGTACATGCAAGCACACAGGCATACACACACAAATCCAACTGATTATACTTTGGGTCGTAATCATATATTTTGATAGGAAAATTTAAATTTCACGGTTTTCCATGGATGTACTTTTCAGTTGGAACCCTTCTAAAATTTGCTTCTCCAGCTGCTTGTCATTACAATGTATAATAAAAAATCATTTTGCCTAACATTCCCGAGAAAGCGGAGCCTTCTGCCTATACAAAGCGATTTTCTTTTTCTCAGCTAGATATGAAATTTAGCATTTGATCAAGATAAGGAACGGTCACAGTTGATCTAGTGAAAGTGCAGAGCCTTCTCTCCACAGTATTTTTTTCCCTCTAGAGATCCCTCAGTAAAGATCCAGTTTTGATTTATGATTTCAGTTACAACTTTGCAATAGAAAAGGAATAGTTTATAGGCAAGTATGCAAGGTCGTAAATTGTGCCCATTCTCACTACTGAAAAGGTATAATCTTCTTTCAAATAAGGCTGCATATAGCAGTATATCCGAGGAAACTAGAGAAGCAGACATGTGCCAAGAGCATCAAATAGCGTTCTTTGCCTGAGTAGGGCCCATAGTGACATGCATGCAAAAGAACTCTTGCTTTTTCAGAAAGCAATCCTGAATAAAAACTCTTCTCATTCAAGATAGAGGCCTTAAGGAACATCCTGCATGTTAACAAACATCTTCAGATAATGCCTAGTTTGATGCTCATTTCCTAGTTATTCACAGACTCTCTTAAATGGAGCTCTTTCACTTCTGCAGCTTAGCCTAAGGAAATCCTGCAAGAACAATGTGTGACTGAAACACACACAGGTTTCCCAAATGGTAGCAAGACCCATTGATGCTGCTTCAGATAGCACCAAGACAGCAAGTTATAATACAAGCTAAACAAGACAGGGTCTTGTTTGCATAGGATTGATGTGGGTTCAAGCTTTTTTCCTTCCAATTTGTAGTATATTATGTAAAGTGTCCTTCAGTGAAGAAGATATTTAGCTGCCAAAGTACATCACCTTTCCTCAAGTATATCAGTAGACAGAATTTCAAAACCACCTATGCAATTGCTTACTCCCCAAATAAGCATTCCCGTTTATTCTTCTCAGTAAAGTAGCCCATAATCTCCTTGCAGATGCTGAAGGTCTGGTAACAGAAAGAGAAGCCTTAAATACTCTATTTCTAGAATCAGATATCATTGCATAACACAGTTTTATTAATTAAGGTTGATTTACTGCTGTAGAAGATGCCTATTTGATGCTCCTAAAGTCTGTACAACCTGTACACATTTACAGAAAAACTGCAGCACTGAGGACATTTCAACTGTCCTGGGACTACTCTGTAAACAAGGGAAAATCCTTAGGACCCCTAGATTATCCAGTTTTCCTGCTGAGGTTATCAACAGAGTATAACAGGTTACAGTATATGGACATCCTTCCATTGTCCAATAGATTTAGACCATTCATTTATATCAAGACAGTTAACACTTGATGGATGGCTTTCGACTATTTCCGAGACAGATTACTTTTAAATCTCAAAGAGGAATAGCTCTTTATCCCATTACAAAATTTCTGAGACAAACAATCTTCCTCCTCCTTCTTCTTTATTTCTATAGCATTATCGAGTGTCTTCTCCAGATATGGTCTAGTTAAAGCTGTTGCTGGTACTTTTTCTAGTCAGAGCATCCCTAATGAGTTTTTATGCTATTGCTTTTCTTGTTTTCTTATTGCCCATACTGCACAGTTTCCTCAAAATAGAGGGCACACAATATTTTTGTATTCACAGCAGGTATTACACATCACACAGCACTACATATGTGTTAGTGGATATACCTGATTATCTCTCTTCCCCAGAAGTTCATATTGATCAGCCAGGCAACTCCTAAAACACCTTAAAGCCTGGATTACTTTTTTCCATTTTATTTGCGAAAACACATTATTTCTCTGTTGAGATGCTTAAATCACATGGTTCTAGGAAAGTTGTATTTTGACTGAACGAAAGACAGGAAGCAGAGCATACCTAATATGTACACAAAACAGACAATGTAAAATAAAATATATTAAATTTTCCAAAAAAAAAAAAAAAGGATTTATGACACTAACCCTTGCCACAAAGAAATTAAAAATCGCAGTCCATCCAACAACTGATTTCAAGGATTTTATATACAGGTAAATACGATTATCACTTCAGATATGATATAGGATTTAGAAGTAAAAGCAAGGTATAGTGAAGATTATATGCATAAAATGGATCCTATTATAACACTTTTCACTAAAATCATTAATAAGCAAGCTTTTGAGGCAGAACAGAATGGTTCAATGAAAGTACCACTTTCCTGCAATCTTAAAAGGCAGAACTAAGGCACAATGTTTCTCTCTAGCAAATCTTATAATACCCACTCATCCCAGGTACCACACCCTGATTTATCCTCTGAACAAAATGAAGAACATTAGACTAGAACGTTATTCAAACACCTGCTAAAACCAGTGGTGACTCTCAGTGGATTGATGGGCTTTGGATCAGGACACTAATGCAGGGTCTCTTGCACACTGATTTGCTCCATTCTTTTCTACTGCCTCCACAGCTACCTAAGTAATTCTGATTATTTTTTGTGTCAGACAGTTGGGGCTTTTCAGAAGAGCCATAACAGTGGGCCCTGTGTGGTTAAGTGATGTGCTGGGCAAGAGTTATACATTGGAAAGTGAAGTATCAGTCTCTAAAGCCGAAACAATGAGTTACTCAGAAAACAGTTGGAATACACCATGTTTGTTCTTTGCCTTTTTATACATTAAAAAAGCTTTTGAGAGTATTTGTTCAAATTTTAAAATGTATTCAACTATAAAATCAACTTCAAAATCTCACATCTCCAGTTATAAGCCAGTTATATTGACAAAAAACAATGCCTGTTTACCCATCAGGCACTTCTAAGCACATCTTTGGATGTTGTTGCTGTTGTTTTTTTATATAGTTGAGCTATTTGTCTTAAGTAAAAAAAGTGGCATCTGTATGTAATTTCCATGCTCACTTGGCACGACTACCTCCTTTTGATGACAGTCTGTACTGTTTCCCTTTCTTCTTCTAGTCACTCCAGCTGCAGAACCCAGATGTCAAACTCAGGAATGTATTTTTTCCCCAGCAGTGATATCTGATTCTGTTTTGGCACCTCTGCTGGTGACTGTTCTGAAGCTGCCTGTGTGTAGCTTCGTAAGTTTGAACTGCAGACAGCATTTTTAATTTATATGCTAAAAACCTTTTCAGTTGCCTTAATTATGGGAACTAAATATTATATATTCATCAAATATACAAACATACAGATTCCATTATTTACTATATTGGTTTCGCAAATGTCATGCTTCTATAACCAGAAACTGGGAGGCAAGAAGAAAGCTTCTGAAAGTGCTAATGAGACATCAAAAGTAGTTGCTTACTTTTAATAACTGATCCAAAAGAAGAAAAGGTAAATATAAAGCAATCAATGGCTCAATGACGGGAGTAAAGAGGAAGGTAGAAAGGAAAAGGTGAAAAAAGAAATGTATTAAAAAGGAATGAGCAGCAAAGAGATGATGGGAGAATAAAATACGTTAGAACTTTCTAAAAACATTCAGCCACATGTCTCTAAAAAGTGAAGTTCTTTAAAAAAGAACCAAGGGAAAAACTTCTTTCCTATTAATACCTTTCTGTAATTTTCTCTTTTTCTTTCTCCTAGCTTCACGTTTTCCTCCTGGGAACTTTTTGCTGCAGTATTTGATTCTCCATCACACAGACAAGGTGTTTGTCTCCAAGGGGCTTTGCTGTAGCTTACTCATACAGTGACTGGTCTGGAGTACTGAATGAGTCAAGCAGTTTGCATCCTCCCACAAGCACCGGATGGCACCTGCGTGCTTACTCTGCTGCAGTCTACGTGACAAATTAATTTCCCTGTCTACAGATCCCTTAAAGAAAGCGCATTCCCCTCCCCCTGCATTAATAATAATTTTGAGACAACTTCTATCTTACATAAATAAATATTACCAATTGTTTACATTGATGCATATATAGTCACAAGAACAGCTTATGAAGACAAAAGAGTGGCATATTAACAAACTGCTTATTCAAAAAACTAACCAGTGTTAGGCTAAAAGAGCTAACTCGCAGGCTAAGAGAAGGGAAGATAATGGCTGAACCCATTAATGAGATAAAAGAATGGTAAATGGTGAGTAATCCCAGTCAGGTAGATAGACAGACCGGAAAGTTCAGAGAATAAAATATTAATACTTAGTAGCATTTGTATTATCTTGAGAGTCCACCTGATTTCTATCTCAATATATCTGTTGGATGTTGAACACTGAAGTGACAAACTGCATGCAATTCACATTTTACAAATTAAAGAACTATGACCAAAAATTTAAAGATTCAAATTAAAAAAAAACAGAAGCTTGGAATCCAGGAATATAAAATGTTTACCAGGATTCAGACATTTAAGCAATTAATTGTTTATTTTGCTGTCCAGTCTAGCAAGATGCCAACACCATAATTTCTATTCATCACTTACATATGTTTATGTGCACCACAGTTATGGAATGGATCCTATATGAGGAACAAAAACATATACAGGAGTCTACAGCATCTAGACAGACAGACAGACAGATAGACCAATTGGTTTTTACAGTACAAAGAAGATAAATAGATGAGTGTACAATCACGCTGACGTAAAAACTAGGGGGCATCAGGTTCAAGACCAACACAAGGAGGTATTGCCTCATACTATATAGTTAATCTGTAGAACTAAAAGATGCTAAAAGTTTATAGGGATACAAAAAGTGATATTACAAAATTAATGGCAGAAAATCCAGCACAGACAATTAAATGCAAAAAGGCTACATTTGGCTTAAGAAGTTGCTGCTCTGAAAATCACTGGAGGCTGGGAGAGAAACAGCACTATATACTTACTGTCTTCTTATACTCCTTCCTGTACTCTGATGTTGGTCAGTGCCAAGATGACAAGTCACTGATTCAGACAAACCTTTGGCTGACCCAGTGAAGTTGTTCTTATGTTCAGGTTTTTTGAATTTGAAAAGTCCTACTGAAATCAGCAGGATGTCTAAATTCTTAAACGCTACAGGTCTGGACACCCAGCATTTTGTAGGAACAATCAAGAGAAGTAGTAACTTACTACAAGACAGAAAGGTATTGAAAGTGCGTTGTACAATATTGCAACTCCAGAAACAGAGAGCTGCATGAAACCAGAGAGGCTTTATTTATATTTTTTTAAAAACAGCTAAAAAAAAGTTATCAATGTAGAGACTGGGTTTGTGAGTTCTCTGAGAGAGGATGAAGCAATTTCATGAGAAAGCACAGAAAGCAGGAAGACAGTTCTGCTTCAGATTTGGCACTAGATGGAAAGCTAATGAAGCTGAGACTGATGGCAGAACTGCATTCCTGTAGTGGGACTGTAGCAGATTGCCGTCCTCCTACTAGTAGAACTCCTAGTAGATTGCCGTCCTCCTACTTTGGACAATAGGAATCTGGGGTTTTTCTTTAGTTGGATTTACTTGGACTGTCCAGATTCAGCAACTGTGTCTCACTTTCAGCCCCAATAAATTCAGCATCTCTGAAAGAAATGTCCAGATATGCACCCTCAATCACCAGCCACTTCTAAAAATGTATTCTCAATGATCTAGGAACATGCAAAAGCCTCAATTACAATAGTTATCACAGCTGAGACTAATATGTAGCTACAGAACGTGGGAGCACGGTGCCCATAGTCAACAGCATAGGGATGATGACGGGCAGACTGTTCAACAAGAAGGGAAACCCAATATGAAAGACCGGTATGAGAAGATAAATTCCAGTATTTTGGTCCTGAAGGTGAAAACAAAGAACATTAAGAGTACTGGCAAGACCAGAGATACAGAGACAGAAGACATTTTACCGCAGGAGAAAATGTACTGCAGACTTCAGTCATGACAAGTACATTATTATTGTCCCCCTGTGCTCAGCACTGGTGAGGCCACACCTTGAGTATTGTGTCCAGTTTTGGGCACCTCAATACAAGAGAGATATCGAGGTGCTGGAGTGAGTGCAGAGGAGGGCAATGAAGCTGGTGAAGGGCCTGGAGAATAAATCTTATGAAAAGCGATTGAAGGAGCTGGGACTGTTTAGTTTGAGGAAGAGGAGGCTGAGGGGAGACCTCATCACTCTCTACAACTACTTGAAAGGACACTGTAGAGATGCTGGTGCTGGTCTCTTCTCACAGGTAATTAGTGATAGAACAAGAGGGAATGGCTTCAAGCTGCAACATGGTAGGTTTAGGCTGGACATTAGGAAAAAATTCTTCACAGAATGAGTGGTCAGACACTGGAATAGGCTGCTCAGGGAGGTGGTGGAGTCACCATCCCTGAATGCGTTGAAGAGTCGTTTAGATGCGGTGTTGGGGGATATGGTGTAGGGGAGAACTTTGTAGGGTGGGGTTGATGGTTGGACTTGATGATCCCAAGGGTCTTTTCCAACCTTAACGATTCTATGATTATACTTACCTCAAAAATATTTCACTTCAGCAGCAAGAAAATTTCTAATTATTCTTATAGTTCTTCCTACAAACAAACTTATGGAGATTAGGTGCTGTTTGCTGATCAAAGTGTTAGAAACAATCAGTTACACTTGTAAGTGTGAAAACTGAAAATGTTAGCATACAAATGGAAAAAGGCAAGCATGTCTTTAATTAGCTATTTTGCATACAAAAGTCAAAACTGTGACACCTTATCACAAGTAAGATTAGAAATAGCATACAAACACAGACAATGCATTTAGAAGTGCCAAGGACATTATCACATTCTTCCATTTACTATCACGTTTAATTTACTATCACTTTTAATACAGCAAGACTCTATGCAAGTGTAAGAAAGCAAAAGAAAAACAAGCTTGCTTATATGTAAATAAGCAACCCAACTTCTCTATGAACTTGGCCTCTAGCACCTCTGGCCCTCGTAAGTGGAATTTGTTTCCTTCTACATCTACTGCCCAAATATTTCTTCAAATTGTTTGTGTAAACACCAGGTATTCAAAACAGTGGAGGACTCTTTTGTCGCCATAATACCAGGAGAACATGCTTGACCTAATGACAGCTTTCTGCACGTACACAGACACAAAAGCATAACTGTACTCGCCATCCTTCAGTTACTTTCAGCTCCAACATTTTAAAGGGGCTCCTAGAGATGACAACTTTTTGTCTCTTTAAACAAAAAAGTGGCATTCAAAGTCTGAAGCAGGAAGCAGTCCCTCAGCTTTTCAAGAGTATACTTTTGGAAGAGATTCAGTTAAAATAATCTTTTGACTTAACTGGAAATAATGATTTACCTTGAACTAAGAAGGAATTTCAAGAGATTCTGCCAGGATAAAATGTTGAGTAGGAAGAAACATGGCTTAAATTTCTACCATGACTTTTGGAAGAACTAAAAGGCATAATTAGTACTACTGTTGATGAAGAAGAAGTTGTCAACAAGCTCGCAGCTCGAACAGCTCTCCCAAGGAAGGATGTAAATCCATTTTATTTTCACATTGGGAACCCACAATCGGAATATTAGGAACTTCTGGATTACAGGAAGGAAAACCACAGACTATTCATCGTTAGGAAGACACGTGGCAGAAAAAGCTGGCTAGATAACTAACTAATGGAGATTCTCCTTATTTTTCAAATTCAGAAAATCATGCATAATTATATGGACCAGAGTCCCTGGCTAAGACTGGGATCTGGCCAAACTCCATACTGAGAACACAGCCCTCTGGGAATATATATGTCCATCAGATAGCGTTTGTAATAGCTGACAGGAATCTAGGTCCTACCAGAGAAGAGACAGCGTGCACTAAACATAAGAAAAATTGGCATACAGCCTTCCAATGCAGGTGGAGATGATGTGAAAGCAAGTCTGGAAACTAAGACAAGGTTTTGCATGACTCCTCCAAGAGCTGGAACAAATTCAGGAAGAGAACAGCTTTGGCCAGCTCTGGCTTATTGTCATTACCTTGTTTGCACTGTGCTTTATCTTCCAGATGACCATCAGGCAGAGCTGAAGATATAAGAAACTTTCCCCTTCAGCAGCTGGAATATGCATGCCAAGACGATAGAAGACAGTCTGAATCTGCCACAGGAAGTGGCTTTTCTTTTAGGTCCTGAAGAGAAGGAGATCACACTCAGGGTACCCACAAATCCTGGAAGAAGACTCCAAGAATTGCTCCACAGCTGTGATTCATAATTCATCAGACTTCAGCAGCGTAGGTTGTACAGTAACATGTCAAGGATTCTTTAGAGGTAGAGAATAGCAAAGGCAACCTGACATTGAGCAAGCTGGTTTCAATATCAGAACATTTACAGGCAAAGAGGGGATCCCAGGCTATTCTTGTATGTTGATGCAAAATACCTCAGTGGTATTATCTGTTGTTACTGTTATAACCCCTGCTAAAAAGGGGAAAAGTATTACAAATTTCATAAATCTGTACATAGACTGCTACCCTCAGGAGAGACCTTGTGTCATAGACCATCCAAATGCCAGAACCAAGAGAAATGTACTCAACTGATGACCTAGTGATCGAAGATAACAGAACATTCCCCTGCTAAGGCTGTGTCGGTTTTTCCATTACCTACTGAAAAATTTGAATCCTAGAAACTTTGTGTTCATCACATCCACTGGAGATGCACAGTTGAGTCATATTTATATGCATATGCTTATATGCAAAACTTTCAAGGGAAGGCAGTGGTTCCCAAAGCTAAGTAGGTCTTGTGTGACATGACAGAACAAGCCTCCACCTTTTGAAGGATAGATCCTAACATTTGGAATTGATTCCAGGCACACAAGATCTGGTAGAAATAAAATCAAGATGGGTTGTTACGTATACATCATGGTTTGCACTTCAGAAGAGACTGTTACATATTGCCCGTGAGCCTTAAAGAGTTTAGAAGTGCAAAATAGACTGTGGAGTTTGTAAAACATTTCACCTGGCAGCTACTAAGATAAGGATAGAAAATAACTTAGTATGAGCAACTGCCACTGCAAGAACCTTTGATATTAACCCTCAAGGTAACAGAAAGATTAAACAGCACAATCCTGTACAAACAGTGATACTGCGCTGCAACAAAGTGAAGAAATTTCCTATGAATTATAATGTGGAAATAAATTAAGAGAGAAAAGTGAGTTAACCCGTTGAAATAATGATATTACTAGCAGCAGCAGCATCCTGAGCTTGAATTTGACTATAAAAGCATTCAACTAAAGTCTGAGATGGCTCCCTAGCCTGTTTTCTTCTTTTGATACTAGAAAATAAAGACTGTAAAACTCCTTTTCTCTGATATAAACCAGAAGACACTCTGTGGCTCCTAGATTATATGAGCAGCTACTTCATTTGGAAGGTCCACTGTGAAGGCAACAGCTGTGGAGTATACAGATTCAAGTAAATATAGTGGAAAAGAGGGCTATATTTTAAGTTTCTTACATGAGACAGTGGAAGAAGCCACAGCATTTCAGGTTCAGACTACAAATGTATCCTTTCAAAATTTTTTTAGAATTTTTTAGAATTTTAACTGTCACAGGATTGTCCTAGTAAAAGCAGTTTGGCATGGGAAAGTCTGAGCGAGTAGAGCAAAATGGAGAAGTTAGAAAATGAAGTATTTTAGCACAAAGCTACAATTTAAAAAATGGAAACAACCAGAAGTACCTAAAAGGGAAACATCACAATCACAGCGAACAGAACAGGGAAAAAAAAAGACAACCCAGTATTGCTGTTTTTTTCCTTTACTTTTTTTATTATGCTCTTGAAAAAGATTACCCAAGCAGTTTTTCCGCTGACAGTCAAGCACGATATAATTAGACATAGTCAAGTAAATTTGATATGTGAAAATACAATGAGATTTTCTTCCTTTTTCAGCAACTTCTTCCAGACAATTGAATACCCACATTGAGGATGGAATACTGCATATTGCTAATATGCACAGATTTCAGGTCTGAATGTCTATTTCAGTTACTAATTTAGAACTGTGAAGAGACTTACATTTGTCTAACTCCAAAACTGGACTTGTAATGCCACATAATTTGTAACGTATTATTTGATTTTTTGCAGTAGATAGTAAAAGGAATAATTTTAAATAAAAGCAGAACCAATAAGATGATAATTTATTTTACACAGCTTTCAAATTCATCAGTATGCTAGTATTCTACATAACAGAAATACAAAATTATAATATAAGTAATCATCAGCTCATCAGTATCCAGCAAATGAAGGAATATTCTTTATTATCAGTATTCAGAATTGAAGTCTTCTTGCAACATCTTTGTGACAATGGCCTTTTGCCAATGTTAGATAGTTTTTGTTGTTTCATAGTGTCTTTAGGACACTACGACCTAGTGGCGGGTTGCACTTGGCAAAGCACACAACCGATATAGAATTAAGAAAAATGAGCGCTTCTTAGTTTGATAGAAATCTTAGTATACCTGACACAATTTATAGTTTTAGCTAAATTAGCAGGTCAAATATAATGAGCTAAAAACATTATGGAAACCACAAACTGATATATGTTCACTAAGATTTTGTCTATAGTCTGTTCACTAGCTGAGACTAACTCAGGTTTTCTAGATTTTTTTGGCAATGAAAACAACGTCTGTAGAGCAGATGTCTGGTGGAAACAGAGACAAAAGCAATGTGATAGAAGTAATCATGCCAGATGCCCAGAGCAAGCAATTATTCAAAATAAAATTAATTGATAGGAGATCCAAATCTTAAGTCACTGGTTACCCTTAGCCACTTACACCCTCGCAATATTGACAGAGGTGAGACTAGTATGAATTTTAAAAGTAAAAGCTACTATGTAGGTCAGTAGCTTTTGTCTCATAAAAAGTATTTTACAGCAATCACTCGAAAGGTCACTACTATTCAGTGGCAGCTGACCAAAAAAACATTTCTGCACAGAAATTTTCAGATTTTTCCTCAAAAGATCAAACTTTTCTACATAAGGAAAAAGTAATTTTATGCTCAAAATCCAGTATTATATAAGACAGCGTAGGAAAATGAAATCAGTCATTCCTTACTGAAAACACAGTGTTTAGGACTGTCAATTGGTTTAGTGTTTAGTTTAGTTTCTTGATGAGAACAAATGGAAATACAGGAAATTCCATTTAACCATAAGAAAAAAATATTTTTCGCGGTGAAGGTGGTAACAAAATGGAACAGGCTGCACAGGGAAGCTGTGGAGGCTCCATCCCTGGAGATATTAAAAACCCAACTGGACACAGCCCTGGGCAACCTGCTCTCGTTGACCCTGTTTTGAGCAGAGACTTTGGACTAGACAGTCTCCAGAGGTCTCTCCCAGCGTCCACCATTCTGTGATTCTGTGAATGTGGAAAGTGCCGGTGTTCAGGAGTTTTCTTTATTTTCCATTTATTATCAGTTCTTTTTCAACATTAAATGTCTAAGTGTCATCTCCATATCTTGTTTGAAATTATGGTAGTTTTGATTTCCAAAGTTTTCTGTTTACTAGTTATGAAACCATGCTTTAATTTTGATCTTACTATCCTTGGAATTGGGTCTGTTTAGTCTGGAAAAGAGATGGCTGAGGGGTGACCTTATTAATGCATATAAATACTTAAAGGGTGGCTGTCAGGAGGATGGGGCCAGGCTCTTTTCAATGGTACCCGGCAACAGGACAAGAGGTAAGGGGTACAAACTTGAGTGTAGGAAGTTCCATCTCAACATGAGGAGGAACTTCTTTCCTGTGAGGGTGGCAGAGCACTGGCACAGGCTGCCCAGAGAGGTGGTGGGGTCTCCATCTCTGGAGACATTCAAAACCTGCCTGGACGCGTTCCTGTGCAACCTGCTCTAAGGTGACCCTGCTCTGGCAGGGGGGTTGGACTAGATGATCTCCAGAGGTCCCTTCCAACCCTATGATTCTATGATTCTATGATTCTATGATCCTCTAATCTGATTTACTTATATACTCTCATTATCCTACCCTCTTTCTTCCTTTCCCTCCTTAAATTTCCAGAGCACATAAGTATTCTAATTTATAACATCTTTAATCTGCAATGATCCCTTCCCTTCTAAATTGCTAAGACAATTTCTTTTTTTCAACATATTTTTGGAAAACTTTTCTGCACATTTTATAGTAAGCACTTCTCTACGTTCTCGTTTGAAAAACGCAGTTGGTTACAGAAGTTTCACTGTTTAGAATCAGAGATGATGACTTTAGTATATTTTACACCTTTTATAAAACTGCTGTTGTTCAGGAACTGGTAGTTCATGCATCACCTGATCCAGAAGAATCCAGTTTGTTGTGAAGAAATTATTTTTTAAACATGCACACAAAAATCTTAGCTCTTCCATCGTTGAATGTCTACTGTAAACTAAGTACATTCAATATGAAATGTTACGAGTCAATTAAATATATAACCCATTTATTTTCACAGAAACACTTTTCACATAAATGCTTAATGAATTAACACTACACAATTCTCACTGTCTTCACCTCCTTCAGATATTAGAAGTACTGAGCTACATGAGAAATTGTCCTTTCAAATTATCTACTTGCGTGTTTATATATTAAACCTCTTTTGCAGGTACAGGTATGATTAGAACACATACATTTCTGAGTTTACATATACAAGTATGCTGCATGCAAATGCTAGCATTCACAATTACGAGTGCTACTTTTAAAACTAGTTTAGGTATTTATTTCTTTGTTACAATACATATTGGCAAATCAGACCAATATTTTTCATACTATCAATTTCATAATAAAAATGTATAGTATTAGTAATGTGAGATATAATTTCTTAGAAGCAGATTTTCAGTGGGATTTAGCGGTGACAAGTGGCCAATGCTAATCATATGTCTTGTTCTCTCCTTCACAGTGGAACTGTATTCCATTTTGGTAGGACACTTCACAGGCAAAAAGAGAAGCTTTGTAAACATCTACATTCATCATTACTAAAAATAAAATGTATACACTAACAAAGGCATTTAATAATCAACACTTATTTGAGAATCATATTGTTACAGGAAACACTTCAATAGGACTCCAACCATGTCTTCTTTTGAAATTTGATAAGATATCTTCCTTTGAAAGTGTTTCAGACAAATTTGTTACAGAAGAAGTATTGATAATACCAAACAACAAACTTTCTACAAAGTTCACATAACTGAGTCTTTAAAAAAATAGAGCATGTACCTTTCATATGATATGAGAATCACTGAATTTTTTGGATGATGTTGTAAATGCAATCAAAGCACGTTTAGTTTCATTTTGGTTTGTTAGAACTACAAAAGAAGAAGGAAGAAACAGCAATTTGTGAGGAGATGGAAAACAAGGCAATATAAATAGAAAAAATAGTTACACTTAATGAGATTTGTTTTCATTGGAACTGCTGCTGGGTTTCACTTTCAAACTACAGCGTTATCTACTTTCATTTGATTAGAAACAATGCTATGCAATCTGTCTGAGTTGCTTTGATTCTCTCACCAAATAAAAGAACAAGTGCGTCACACTTAAAGAAAGAAAACACTCAATTTAAGGAAATGAAAGAACAAAGAAAGAACCTAGTTACTTTAAATACGAACGTGAAGACAATTACATTAAAGATAGTAAATCACAGTCTGGCAAGGTTCTTGGTGGATAAAGTCTGTCCTGACACAAACCCACAAGGAATTACTAAAATTCACAGGATTACTTTGGAAGATCGCAGTTGTGGTTTTGTTTATACTAAACTCTCTATCTCAATAGATTAGTTTTTTTCTTTTTAGTAGTTGCTTCTAAACTTTCCCTTTATTGTAGTTTTCCATCATCATCCTTCAGTCTCCCAGTGACTAATGACTTTTCCATCTCTCCCTGTGCTGCAGCAGTGCTTGCCACCTTTTTTCCTTCAAACTGTTTAACATAATTAAGTAATCTCAGTTATCAAAGCAATTATTCACAAACAGAATACAGTTTGACATTTGCTGCTTCTACTTCATGTCTCTTTCTGTCTTGCATTCTCAAAAGCTTATTGATTTCTCCAGCTGAAAAACTGATGTAACAAGATTTTGCCTCCTCCTGGAAGCCTTGCCTTGCTTGTACTTCTATACTTTCAGATCACCATAGCTACACTACTACTACTATGGATGCGCTTGTACCACCCGTATGTCGCATCACATCATTATTACATCATTAAACGTGCATTCCTTTACCACCTAATTATTACTGATGTCTTAGAAAAACTTTCAACTCCATTTCAAAAGTCATACTTATTACATATTATAAAAAAAACCTGTATTTATACTACAGAGTTACATTGGTTTAATTATCTTAGTAAGCAATGATAAAATCTACAGTACCTCTAGAGAGTTAGCCAGAATGCAAAAACTGTACAGACAGCATGTTCTCAACTAGACTTCATTCAACCCAACTGCTCATTCAGCCTAAATGAGAGAGTCAATTCTCTATCTGAAAAGATTGCCAGGGCACACCATTGATCTTACTACATTATCTTAGATATGTAGAGAAATAAAATTCAAGAACTTACTAAGGACTTCAGAACAGGGTTCAAAATACAAATATTAATTACAATTGCTGTTTTCCCTGTGTGAAGACTACAAAATGTTACTTAAAACTGTATCAGGTTATCAAGCGCTCAGCCTTGGAGGGTAAGTGTTCAGCTGTAGACTACTTCAGGAACAGTCTCTAGCAAACACTGTGGCCACAGATTTGGAACATATCTAATGGAATGTGATGGTAATTCCATGCAAGATGCATCTAAGGGTCTCTATCTCAAAGCATACCACTTCCAACTGGGATTGTATGGTATGTGGCACTACTACTGAGTCTGCACTTTTTGTGTATCTGAGTTCCCTCCCAGAAAGCTTAGGAATCACTTTGTGAAGCAGAATGGAGGCTAATTAGGAAAAAAAAGTTCTTTTCACAGATATATTATGTCTCTAGTAGCAATGATGCCACAACTATGATAGTCTGTGCATATAAACGATTTAAGCTGTATAGGGATAGTTAATATTTCTACTAGACAAAACAATATATTTGGTAGTTGCTTTACTTCAGGCTTAAATAAGAGTTTATACCCCAGAAAATCCAGCTGTTATTTCACTTAAGTCATTTATCTAGTAAAAGATATTACTTCTTCATACAAGCCTTGACTTTATGTTCTCTTATTTGCTGCCTCCAACTGTTGTAAATTAACAGAGTTCACATGTTAAGTGTGTGGTTACTTCTAATGCACTAAAGGATAGCTTGTTGACTTCACCTTTTCTTTCACTTTTGAATACATTAATTTTTACCATACCTTTTGCCTTTTTAATACTTCTAATACCTGAATACTTCAAGCTTTTTCCGTTGCTAACAAAGTAAGCTACTGTCAGTGGTAACATGTTAATTCAAGTATATGTTTTAACAGGATTCCCAGGCCCTAATAACCATTACTTCCCGCATTCATAATAAAACCAGTGTGAGATGGCTATGTTCTCACATATCAAAAAAAACTTTAGGACAGCCCAGTTAAATGATTTGCCAACATACAATTTGATATAGCACTAACAATTTTCTAAGTCTTTCTCAATTATCCACATAGCTGTTCAGGACATACCAGGTTAAATGCTCATCAGCACTACTAAAGGGTTTGATTTAAATCACTTGTGCCATGTTTTGAGATACCTTTGGTAATCTTAAATAAGAGGTTGAGTGATACAAAGTGTTTTTTTAAACAGTTTGCCAAACCTTAATGTTTCTTTACAACAACATATGGTATAGTCATTATTTAAAGGCAGGTTCTCAGCAGTACATATCTTCCACTATAGGGACTGAAACTGGGAACCCATCTGCTCATATCTATTAAATTCTCAATACAATTTCAAACATTTGCAGAACTGATGACACTTTCGAATATGGTAGGATTTTTATAACACAGGTGAGTAACAGGAACATGATTTCACTTTAAGCAAAATCATCCTAAGTTGTTGTCAGAGAAAAGAAAAAAGGGAATAAACAGCTGCAGTACTGGATCACGTTAAATACAATGACAGGGCTGTGTAATACAGGCTCCATGTTATAAAGCTTTCTTTTTTCCTTTAAACTAAGGAATGTGCAAATGGTAATCACACTAGCTCAAGAGCAAAGCACTTTACAGCACACCCCAAAAACGTGGAGGTGATCTCTTTATTGGGGCAACTAAAAATATAAAGAAGTCTTTGAGAAATTTTATTTTAATTTGTTTTATCTGAGCTTGTGAGCAGTAAAAAAGAAAATCAAAGGGTTGCCTGTGTGGTGCCTCTTGGTAAAATAATCAGCTTTGAAGTTATTCTTTGGATAACACAAGACACTGGGTTAAGTAAGGGGCACCTCCTTAGGACTTACTTCCATTTGACGCAGCACTGCCAAACATATGTAAATTTTATACCAAACTAAATGTGAAAACATGTATTATATTAAACAACCCTATAAACGCTATGATTGTTCCCTAAAAAACCACACAGATGAGAAAAAGACAAAGGAAAACACAGGAGAATAAAATCAAGGAAAACCTAGGGGAAAAACCTGTAAAATTAAAGAAAAACTGAACCATTGATCCATCGATATTCTTACACTGGCCACTCCCCAGATGGAGTAATACATCACAGTTCAACAAGTCATCAGCTATGATAACTTAGACAACAAAGGATCTGTACCTAGATACAGAATAAATTAAATCAGATTTGTTCTTAACCTCATAGCCATCATATTTTGACAGTTAATTATGTTAATTTCAAAAAACATATCTCAATTCACGATAACTAAAATGCTCACTATGACTGAAAATCTGTTCATCTTTTACCTTTTATGTTTTTTTCTGTTAATTTACTGTTGTGGTTTGGGCTGGACTGGTCACACCACCAACTAAAAAGAAAATTGGTTCTGTTTTGCCTCACACCAGGACATTCATTGATTTTATTGTCTAACATGAGAAAAAATTAAAAATAGACGGGGAAAGAGAAAGAAACAGAAACAAACAGAAAAAAAGATCAACAGTAAAATGAGAAAAAATACAGAGGTCCTCACAGCAGCAGTATCTTGAGTACAGGATTACAAACATACATGCAACCTTGGACTTTTCTACAGAATTTTTAAACTGAATATATTCTACCTTGTACCATAGCTTTCCATAGCAACTTGCAATAAAAACTTGCATATACTGGAATGGCATCTTGATAAAAGGTAAGGCCTTGCCTAAAATTGTTTATACAAATAAGATATAATATATGTTCAAAGTAGCAAAATTACTTAAAAATTCCAAAAATCCAAACCCTCTACGTATGGACATTCTTGTTCCAGAATAAAACCATTCAAGAGTGACAGTAGCAAGAAAATCCATGGGAATTGTTTTAATATGGTTAACAGTTTGTCTCCTGTTCATATGAACCTTCTGAAAAAAAGATCACAACTCCTCCTACACTGTTCATATAGCTCAATGAACACCACATATTTTTGTTCATTATTCATTTGAAGGTACAGAACATTTGCAAAAGGTGTGATATTTTGATGCTGGTCATTATAGTTTCCTCCTGATACTTCCATACAACTTCATTACTGGAATTATTAAACTGCAGTCTTTGCTTGACATATATTTATTACCAGTTGACTCAATTTTATCATCACAATATACTTACTGGCCAATTATATTAAATTAATTGAAAAATTCTGTCTCTTGATAGCAAATATCATAGGAAAAAATATATTGAAAAATATATTATTTACATTTCTGATAATATTTTGCCACTGGAATATGGTATACTATTTCAAATACACTGTGGATATCCAGTAAAGTAATCTCAGACAAAACAGCGTGAAATGCCTCAAATTTATCTAGGTGATTTTTAAATTACATTGTAGGAATGATACCATGCCAAAATGAAGGCAAGCATGAGGGAGTCAATAAAGAAAAAAATCCAGGTGTCAAGACATATTTGTGGAATCTATGGAAACCTCATCAAAGTGAACTAGATTTGTACCAAAGACATTTTTTGTGATGTCCGAATGAAATTAAGTTAATGTGCTTGGAAATCTATGTCTCAACAAAACTAAAAAGCTCAGTGTTGGCCTGTAAAAGTTAGACTAACAATTGAGAGTGCAGCCTTCAAATCAAGTACTCAAGGTGGCATTTCAGAGCTTAAAATACCTAACAGGATGATCAGAGGAGTTTTGTAAAAGGCGGAGAATTTCAGATTTGAACATAGGCTCTCAGCTTTAAATGTTGTTTCTAGACATCAAAGAAAAAAACTACTGATGCATAAAAATATACAGCAGTAAGTATTGCAACTAATCTACTGCAATAACTTTTCATTCATTCTGATAGTGGATGGGATTATCAAGATGGAGCAGATCACTGAAGAATCATTTTGTACAACAAAGATCATACCACAGTAGTAAAAATTTTAGGATACTTTCAGTCCTCAGCCACAGACCCTTCATCTTTTGGTAACATTCTGCTTGTTGAGTGAAGATTTTAATGAAAACAGTATTTCAGAACTTCCTTCCTTTGTGAGTATATGTCCTCACCTTAACCTTATTTTAACATTGTTTTTTGTGTGGGTGTTTATTGTATCGTAGAGTATGGTAAATCTGATAAGAGAAAAGCAAAGACTGAGCCCCGTCGTATTGTATCAGAATGTCTGAAATAATTACATATCCTGGAAAACCTGGGAATTTCTGACCGTACTTTCAGACATAGAATGGATACACAGTTTTTGATTATAGAAAATTCTCTTGCAGTCAAACACAAAGCTAAACTTCAGCTGTATTCTCTGACGAACAATCAACATGGCCCATTTCCTGGGCTTTGGGAGAAAAACTGTTTCTTGCACAAGCCAGTGAACTGAGAATAATAGGAATGATATGCTTGATGACAGCAGCAACATAGAATCTAAAAAATACCCCAGAAGACTGCACTTTTGAATTAAAGTATGAATGTCACAGGGACAGCACATCGGGTGTTTAATCCCAAAAGATTTGCTTCTTTCAGTGCCCAATAAGCTATAGCTGTAACTGTAAAAACCACCCATTACCTGGATAGTTAATTCTCCCCAGACATTCTAACTTGTGTCTAAAAAGATCACAACGGCTATTAAAAGGCAACAAAAAAAAAACAGTTTACATTCTGGTTTCCAAAGGAAACAAAATTATTTCCTTTATCTATATTTTATTTTAGTATAGCTTCTTTTCATGCTGCGTGATGCAAAAAAAAATGTAATTGTCTGGGTTTGTTACCTCATAGGACAGATTTTTTCAGATATAATGGAAATATTATTCGCAGTACTTTGGGTATTTTTTGCGAAGAGAGTTTCCTCTGCTCTCACCATAAAACACCAACCAATTCTGTAACTGAGCAAAGAGCCATGCTGCTTCCACCTGAAACTGTTAGTATCGTTCCTGAAACTCAAAAGTGGCTGGCTGCTGCAGAACAGTGGCCTTCACACAACAGGATAGTATGACAGCATATCCATATTCTTGGAGTGTAGATTCAATCCCCAATATCTCATCAGTCTCCTGCACAATAATGACTGTCCAATTAATTTGAATATATTAAGCGCATTCATACTACTTCCTATACGTACCTAGAGGAAAACCAAAGATGACTGAACAACTTAGTGTGAGTAGAGCTCCTGGCAGCATGCACCATAGAAATTGTTCACCATAGAAAAATAATTCAAACTTATAAGAGATGCACTTTTCTGTAGGGACTTACAGCTCTTCTAGAGTTCCTACAATGACCAATCATATTGACATATATTTTTTTTGAACCCTTACATTTAAAAAAAATAATCCTACCATCAATAGATTACAGTTTGAAAGAGATTCCCTTTACATGCAATCCTTTTCAAAATTATTCATAATATACTTTCCTGTGCTTCTGGAAACTGTCAAAAATTGGCTTCATATCAGATGGAATATTGGTCTGATTTAATACAGCATTTCCTGTTTGGATATTTAACTAATTCCAATATTTTCTCCAGGGCTTGAGTTTTCACTAAGAAAGCATACTGCAACAGCCTCCAGTGAAGGCTGTTTCAATGCTCATTTCCTGAATCTGATCTTGACTTCTGAGAGAATTAACCATTTAGTTCAGTGAGCTGCTTACTCTTAAAGTGGTCAAGATGTCCATCTTCACAACTATTTACTTCACTCTGACAATAGAATTTATTTGGAATCATTTGAAAGCTTGTTCCATAGACCAAGGACTCCAAATTTCTGAATCGTTAATAACTGAAATTTCTGATAAATATTTCTGAACGTAAAAATGAATGCTCCATATCTATAAACAAGAGGAAAAAGACTTGGACAACAAACAATAAATTTGAGCTCCTTTGGAAACAGCAAGGCTTCTTAGGACTCAGCTCATTAATTTTCCCTGGGAGATATGCAATTGAAATTCAGTGAGAGTTAAACACTTGACTCCCTTAGGTTCTTTAAAATCCCAGATGAAGTGATATTTAACTAATTCCCACACTAATAGAAATTAGTCATTTGGCACAACGATGCAATTTAATTGTTTGTCACTATAAAAGATTCAGTCCCCGGCACAGCATTTAATGACGTCATTAAAGGAGCTCACATGCCCTGTCCCGCTGGGCTAAGGGCAGCTGAGCTTACTGGCCTGAAAGCCCGGTCACCTGGAGTGTGATACAAGGCAGGTAGTTGCGTTGGAGGGTGTCTCTCATTACCCCCAGTAGGGTTGTGTACGGGCCTTCAGCTCTCCACAAGCACTTTCTGGTTTTCAGAAGTATTACTTCTACAGATTAGAAGTAATATATTATTTGGGTGTGAGCATCCTCACACGTTCTATAAAATCAGTGAAATAAGATCCCTCTCTGGCATGTATGAAATAAAATTAGACACCTCTGGAGAAAGTTTCTCTCGAATAGCAAGAGTTTTTCTCCCCTTTCCTAGTTTGTTTTCCCTTTTTCATTCTCAGTGCCCTCGCTTTGCTGCCAGAAATTTCTAAACTGGTGAGCTCACTCTCCCCCCTCCTTCTTTCTTTCTTCCTTTCTCTCCCTCCCTCTGCCCGCCGGTGGGTTTCAATGGGCTCCTGCAGTTACTCAGGCGGACAGCATTCCGTTGCCGGGCAACTCCCTGAAAAGAAGCACATGCTGCTGCTGCACAGACCGAGCCTGCCCGTCTGCTCCAGTGATGCTGTGGCCTAATTTCTACCTCTCTTGTGTTAGATACAAAAGGGAACATCTCCAGAGTAGAGGGTTAGGGAGTACTGAATTCTCTGCACTTTTTTTTGTTTGTTTTTTTTTTTTTTCACCGCTCTCCCAATCGGGTGCATCCCCTTCCATCTCAGGGCCCCCAGAAGTCATGCATGTCTAATCTGCATGCCTGCGTTTGGGACTGTTCACTAGGCTTTGTAGAAATACTGACAATTTTCTGTTAGCTTTTGGCTGAGTTAATAGTACTTATGGAGATCTTGTTAAGCTTTCCTGTAGCTCTCCCATAAGGGCAGTTTCGCATGCAAATTCTCAAGGCCATTCATCTTTTCCTACCTGACTCTTCATTGCCTGGCTGGTTTTTTTTTTTTTTAAAGCCTCTTTAGGAATGCAAGCATAGCCTTTCTTGTTTTCCCTCCTTTCACTGTGCTTTCCTGAGAACAAAGAACAGCAAACTAAGAAATTCCTTTGGTTTTTCCACAGCCTGAAGAAAGATCACTGCTTTATCCATGGATTTAGTTTTGGACTGCCTAATCTTCTCAAAAGGCAGGCCCATACAGATTCAGATTTTGTGGTTTGAACTTAGCACTGCAACCACAATCGTTCACTGTCTTTTACAGACAGTATTATCATTAGGTAAAAAACAGTCAGAGTAAGAAGCAAGTTTCCTTATATTTATTGCCAGCTTTCTTAAATTTATTGTTAGCATCTCTTTTAACACAAAGGTTGCTTATGTTAGTTGCCTTTTGTCAGTTCTGGTACCAACTCAGCAGCTCACTCAACCCACAAGCAAACATGAACCTCAGAGAGAAGCTGCACTGTACTCAGCCTGACAGTCTAATATTGCTCTGGTGCTCTGGGTATTCCACCGATCCTCCTCTCACTTCTGGACCAAGTCCGAAGTCCCAGTCCTAATCTACAAATCCCTAATTTGGTTAGTGTGCATCTACTTTAAGGGCAGTCAAGAATCTTCACCCACTGATCCCCAGAGTCAGCACTACACTACAAATTTCTGCCAGCATAGCTACGTCAACACAAACTGTGAAAAATTTATAACCTCCAACTGACACTGCCATACCAGTAAATGCCTGGTTCGGCCTCGTTTATGCCATCAGGGCAGCACATTTGTCAGCTTAGTTTGTGCCTTCAGAAATGTGCTGTAATTAAACAGGGAAAAACCACAGTGGCATGGAAAAACATGGAAATTGCAGGTGCCCTGTAACAGGTAAGACCAGGGGCAGTGTCTGTGGACACATTATAAGAAAGACTCTGCAAGACACAAGAGATCCAGTATCTCTGTAGAGATAGGTCCCAGCCCAAATGTTCCAGTTCTTCCCAATGGCACAGTACTTATGAGATTGCACTTTTTGTTCCAGTGTACCTTATGTGTCTAGTGCTGCGGATAAGATTCTGGCTAATCTTTTCCGTATCTTTTGCTTATCTCCTACACAAAGGATCAGAACTGTTCAACTGCGCGGTAGCCATAGTTCCACAACACTAAACGCAAATAGAATGGCGAAGTCTCATCCTCCTGGAGCAAAATGATATTTCAGTCCCTGAGAGTTTCACGTGCTAGGCAATCACATTATTTACAAAATGTTTTGAGACCTTCTGGAAAGAAAGGTGCTATATACAGGCAGAACAATAGTTAGTACTTGCATGAGTCACACATACGCAACTTTCAGTATTATACAACTCTTCAAACATCCTTCCTCCCCAAACACACTCTGTATAAGATGAAACATGTGGGACTTTTCTCCCTCAAAAAGACAACTTAATAAAACTAAAGAAACAACAAAATGTCTTAATTTTACATTAAAAATCCACACTCCCATTTGAAGTCAATCTAAAAGGGAAAATACGGCAACAGAAGTGCTTATGGCCAAGGCAAAGCTAATGAAAAATGATAATCAGGTGATCGCTTGCCAAACAGGTAAAGAACTGAAGAATATCAACACAAGCCAATTCGCCATATGGATACCAATTTCTTACTCGCTGTCCAGAGGCAGTCTATGTATTTCTCTACGTATTTTTGGATCTTGCGTCAATTCAAGATGATACTACAGTTTGGCCCACAGCCAGAAAGTGGGAAGTGAAATAACGTTCCAGTACTTGCACTATGAACACACAGCTGGCTTCAAAGGGAAATGGACTAATCCTACTTCATTTCCCTTCTTCAGTATATGTTTAAAGAGCTTTGGTGCACTGAAGGAAATCGACCAGAATTCATTAGTTCCCTTCTGATTCAGCTCATTGCTGTTGGAAAGGGAAACAGGTTGGGATTGCAGGATCCTACTCAATTTCCTTTTGAAGCAGACTTTAAGCCAATTCTGCTCTCAGTTGTACACGCACAGATCTTCACTAATGACGCATATATTTAAATGCAATACCTCTCCAAGCTGGCTAAAACATATAGAGACTATGAAGGGAAGAAGAAATATTAAAAAAAAAATTTTTAAAAAAAGATAATCTATTTGACTTTGTACTTTCGCTCGAGAGAATTCCTGAGAAACGAACTCAGAAAATCAAGAGAGGAATTTCTAGAAAGAGGCACAGGAGAAAAGAGAGGGGGGGAAACCCAACTGAGATGAGGAAAAGATCACAATGAAGGAAAAAAGAAGAATAATTTTATAAATATAACATAGACATTTTTTGCTATTCAATGGAAAATTACAGGAAACTAAAACATTGATTGTAATAGCTAAAGCAAATCCTAGGAATCATTTTGACCTTGTTTGTTTCTTGGAGGTGGTTTTGGAAATGGAGACATGAAGCTTAATCACTTGCTCTGGAGAGCAAGTTCTTCTTCCCGTTCGTAATCAGATCTCTCCATTTCTCTCTTCTGACAGAGCTCATGTCACATTTTTATAAGCCTCCTCAAGGTTACTGGAAGCAATAGGTTTTCAAGTGATTCTGGGCTATATCCTGTTCAGTTTAAGGCCACCGCTTTTGAGACAGTAAGCCAGAACCAACACTCTTCCAAAGCAAGCCTACAATTAACCACCTAAGTAGAAAGTCACTTGTCACAAAAAAAGCAGAACAGAAGAAAGCTACAGGGTTCATGATGGGACCATGGCTTCACTTGAATCGAGTAAGAACAACATGTAGAAATCACTTTTTGTAACTGTAGTGAAGACAAAGAAATATTATTGCTGTAATGAACTGTCTCTTAAGATTGAACTGTGACACTTTAAATGGTGAACAGCCTTATGAATTTGTTTTCCCTACTAATTACAAATCCATGAGGTTGAAGCAGTACATTGCACAGAAAAAGTGTCCTGGAGTTGGAATCAACCAAAAAGCATTCAAAATAGCAACACTGTATCTGAGAAGAGATGGGTGATTCCAAACCCCTTAAGTTTTAGAAGCTTTTATTGTCTGAAGTTGTAGAGGTGTCTGAGCAGCTCTATGCAACAATTTAAAAATTTGATTCCTTACAGGTTAGCTGCAGAAATATAGTACAGACACAATTTATATCCTGCCCTATTAGATTCTCAGCACAGGAAAATGAAGGAAATGAATTAGAGATCCAGTAATGGCTCAGTGATTCTGTAGAACACTGTACCACCTACAGAGTGAGTTAAAACGAGATTATTTTCCTTTGCTATTCTACGTCAACCTCAGTTTACAGCTTTAACTTTTATCACTAGGCCATAATTTCAAATGTTATTCAACCTATTCTAGAAAAAATTATATGAGGTTTATAATTTACAAAGGCTGAGAGCTTCATATAAAAGCCCTGGGACAGACGCAGCGATAATATAGATAATCTGTTCTCTTTGCATGCACAACTTATTTTCTCACTGTGAAGACAAAGGTTGAATGTCCCATCCCTCTTTGGTTGTAGTGAATGGATATTGTACAGGAAGAAATCAGTCACCACTTGTAGATAACATCGCAAACAAATACATACATGAAACAAAGGCATTTCACAGCTCAAACATTCAAAGTCAAATCTAGTTTATTAGGCATTTTTCTCATTTTTGTTGTTTAATGTACTTCAGTTTCAAAGTACAAGGCAATTGATACAAAGGCAATTCTAGCTCAATCAGCTCAGCGAGTATAACTAACTAAATTTTTTTAATCCTTTCTTGTTTGCCACATTTATGTTTCTGTTATTATTATTGTTTGTTACACTGACCACACAAAAGGTTTTTATTTTGTATTCCCTTTGCAAAATCTGCATTCTCCTCCTTTCTACCTCCTCAGTTCTGCTGTCTCTCATAAAGAACCATTTCCTTTTTTTCATGCTGTGCATACATATGACTTAAATTTCACTTCATGTCACCTCACAATTCAAATTTCCCTCCAATTTGAGATCAATTATTCTGGATAAAGATAAAACTATATTCTAAATATATCCCAGCCCTTAACAGAGATGAGAATTTTGTTTTTACTGTCAGAAACATTTCAGCTTTTAAAACATATTCCAGCAAAACCTTCTCTTGATTCCTAATGTAAAGAGCCATAGGTTGCTTTTCTGAAAATAAAAATGAAGTGCGGAATGAGAAATGTAGTTCAATAACCTAACCAACCATGGAGACAGAACTACTATTTACAAGTGTGAGTCAGTGTATTCAAGGAGAATTGAGCTCTTGAAGACATAACAGGAAAAGAAAACATCCTTTGATTTACATCAGAGAAGTCTCTTAGACTTCAAATGGGAGGCAGCGAAATACTGAGGGAGAGAGATTAAATACTGTGGCAAGAGGTAGAGCATAATGACAAAGGAACACCTGCCCCTACTGCCATTCTTTGACAGGTACCAAATGACCATGTTTGCCTGCAAGCAAGTTTTAATACACTGTGGAGACCAACGCAGGCTGCCCAGTGGAGGAACGAAAGGAAAAGGAAAGCGATCAGGGAGCCAGGAAATAACCACGTCCTCCCACTGTGCACTGCACATAGTGCAGACGCTTGTGCAGACCACCCGGGACAACAAAGCAATTGCATGCTGTTTGAGCAACTCATCCTTCTACTTATGCACAATTAGGAAAGGAGGGACAGGGATCATGGATGCCACATAACCTTACAGTGACCTTAGTAATAGGTACTCTGAAAATACATGGTGGTTACTTCAAATTACAGACATAGATATACCACCTGCATTCATCAACCGTACCTCCTCGTCCCAAAACCTTTTTTAGTTATCACAAACTACGAAGAGTTAGGCTTGATATCTACAAACTTATTCTCACTAAAAGGCCAACCTATGACTTGTCAATATTATCCCATCTCCTTGATTCTTTAAATATAAAATATCACAAACCACTAACAATTCAACATTCCCACTAAAAAATACAGCCTCCTAAGCATAAGGCTGAGAATTCTGACATTACGTAAAAAACCCATGTATTTCTCAATTCACTGACAAAAGTGCTTTCTCTATTAATTGTGCCCAAATTAAGAAAAAATAGAGGGTCTCTTTTAGCAGAAAGCCCAGTAGCTAAACTCTAAGTGCAAAAAGGATGTATTAAAATCTTCCTCTTCTGTTCAACCTTGGATTAATCAGCTGTCTATTTACCAGGGATTTAGGAAGAGTGCAAATAGAACCCAGCCTATTATTATGCATTAAAAAGTAAGCTTTCTGTATGAGAATGCCCTCACTTGCTTCACTGTACCAGTTCAAAACATGTGATGCGTAGCTATTGAGAAATGTGGAGAAATTAATCCACTACAACTATTAGAAAATGTTGTGTTTAACACTAACCGGGTCCAGCTGGCTTCTTTGCTTTCTGAACAGCCTTCGTAGCTTCCTTGAGTTGTTTTCTAAGGTCTTCCTTTGGCTAGTCATGTTTACAGCACTAGGAGAGGAAGAAACAAAGCAATTGTAAAGCCTGTTAAGAACTAGTTCATGTGCTATTAAAGGTGACCTTTCCACTTCCAGTTCTATTTGTTCTTCTTCCTCTCCAAAGTGGGTCAAATCTTTCAATTTAAAATCTGAGCACTCTTCAACAGTCAGGTCTCTGAAAAAAGCATTCAAAGCTAAGTCCTGAGATGTCCTGACCTGAGAAGCTCAGAGCCACATTCTAAGAAAGTGACAAAGGATCACTCCATAGCAGGTTGAAATCTACCGACATATTAGAATATAACACAACTCTAAGCAGCCTTCATACTGGATAAAGAAACTGTTAGTCACAGCAGTGCAGTAAGCATAGTGGTAGTCCCCAAATGCAGAAAGATGCACATCTTCTCAGAATGATTCACACTGTAGACAAACATGCCTTTGCAAACAGCTGTACCATACAAACTACTGCCCACTGGCTCTTTCTCAATTGTTCATCACACTACACTTCAGTGGAAATTGATAACCCTTACCTATGCTGTCTGTTCACAAGAGCATTTAGAGTATGGTCAGCCAGGTTAGATTAAACAAACGGCAGAGCTTTGCTAACCTGGATGACTTTGTCAGAAATGGACAGGGGTGCATTTATAGGGGTAGTTCAGTCTGAGGGTGCAGCTTTACTTTGAACTTAATTTGGTGTAAATGCAGGTTACCACTGAACCTAATCTTTAATTCAGTACTGTGGGTGGCAGAGGTCTTTTCTACCTCACTGCTAGAAAAGACTATTGTCCCTGGCTTGCTGTTAGATATTTATTAGGGAAATTTTGCAGATCCTCAGGTTCTTCATCCACATGATTTTTTTTTCTGTAGCTTGATCCTTCAAGTGATAAAACCTTGCACCCCGTTCTTGAACCTAATGCTCAGCTTTGCTAACTCCTCCTCCTCAAGGAAGGCAGCTGAGGTTTTGGCTTTGTGCTAGTGTCTGTTTCAAGTTGACAATAAACAAAAAAGGGCACCCAAGTCTTTATTAGCTGAATAACTGCAGCAAAGGCAAAACCACTGCAAACCTAGATAACTGATACGGCAAACTGAAAGATGTACATTTTAAGTCTGTTCCACATGGTGTAGCTTAGTATCTTTCATATCTTATTTTCCACTAGATGGGTTCAAGTCTACAGATCATGGAATCTAGAATATAACTACAAAAATATGAAAAAACTAACAGAAAGACCTTGACAATCACATAGTTAAATCATACAGCAGCCAAGCAAAATTAACAGGAACGTCCTCAACAATCCAAAAAAAGGACTTATCTATCAAGGTCTGAGAAACAGAATCTTTGGCAAAAAAAACCCCAACCCTGCTGTCAGGTAACGTATTTAGTCATTTTGAACGAAGGACAGCTAAACCAAAAACCTGTTATGATGTAGATTTGCATTTTCATTTGTAAAAAGGAGGTGGGATATACCATGTTAATCATCCTGTTTATCTGTTTCTCTGGTACCGGCTGTGAACCATTTACTTATCATTTTATGTCTTACAAAAAGCAGCAAAATGTAGAGGGGAAACCCCCACAGTAGGATAAAGAACTAAACTAGCAGTTCTGTGTGCACTCCCCACAATCTTGAACACTGTAAAGTTTATAAATGCTGACAAGTTTTGGTCAACAGACAAGAGGAGAGGGGAAGTACAGCAGTGGAAAGCAGCTGCAATTTGCATTGTGTGCAGATCATACTGGTGTTCCCAGAATGCACTACGCTGTAGGTACGCATATCATTTAATCACACCACTTGCTTGGAGTTGAAAATTGGCATCATATTCTTCCTGCTCCCTCTAGAAGAAACTAACAAAACACATTTGTAGAACTCAGGACCGCATCACATAACAACACGACGTGCTAGGTTTGCAAAGTGAGGTCTTCAAAATGAAGGCCCAGATCTTACAGAGATGTGATAAACTTGGCACTGTATATAATCCTACTACCTGAAAATCAGAGGAACTTGATTTTCTAGGTGTTTAGACTGTTCTGAAAATTTCATTTCAATTCTGTAGAAACATTTTTCAATCTGTTCTGATCAAATTCAAGATTTATACTATTTTTTACTGACATGTGGGAGCCATCCATAAAGGACAAGCAATACAGACATTTAAATGACAAAAGCATGGGGCTTTCTCCCCAAAATGAAAATGACCATCGTTCTTTTGTTGACGACTCAAGAAAAATGCCTATAAACTGAGAACAAATCTAAACAAAGAAAAAACCTCCCCAAATTAAATTTTAATAATGAAAAGAAATTTAGAAGACAAAGTACAACTTTTATAAAAGAATTTGCTGAATATCTTTGTCAAAATCTGCTATCAAATGAAATTTGATTTTTCTTATGATGGTGAAGGCAAAGGCTGGAGTCGTACCTAATTCAAATCGCACCACCCTGGTGAGATGGAATTATCTCGGTTTACAGAAGGAGAGGTTTGATCCTAATGGCGTTTGCCTGAAGCTCTCTGGTAGAGAAAAGCTTGAGTTATAATGACAGAGTGTGCAGAATGACCCATATTACCTTTTGGCTGAGTACTACTTTCAGCAGCCTTTAGTAGTTTATCATCACTATATGGTAATGATGACTTTTCTCAGACACAAAGAATTATGGTTTTTATCAATGGTTCATGCCAAATCCAAGTCCTTAAAAGAAATCAGCCTAAAGCAGGTGCACAGAGCTGTCAGACCTTGAAATTTGTTTTGAAACCAACCACCTGTTAGTGTAATTGTGTAGCTGTTTTTCCTGGCTTATGGGATTTTAGTTCAGCTGTTGTTCTCATGCTAACGCTTATTTCCTCTAGGAATCAGTCTGTCCATTTACACTAACCTACAAATTTCTAAGTGGCTATCTTCACAGTCTGATTCAATGTATACATGCAGAATGTCTGGTGTAGCACCCTTAATAAGCAACACACTTTATTTACAAAATAGCTCATGATTGCTGTAGCAAGATGTCTGAAAAATAGTACTTAACATCCTCTGTGTCACATTTAATCATTTAGATGACTCGTCTGTTTCTTGTTTGTTTCAGACAGCAACAAAGAACACTTACTCTTAATGGATGATCTCAAAGATCAGATTTACTGTTGGTGCCTGAGTCACATTCTACTGATAACAGAGCACTGTTCCTGAAGCTGAAATAAAGTCTGAGTCAGGATACCCATTAAAACCTTCTGTTTCTAAAGGTTTATAACTTCACCATAAGTTGACTCTGGGTTAGAGGTTAGCAAAGATACTCCCACTTCACAGGAAGATTTACTCCAAAAAGTCTGAAAAAAAAAATCTGCCTATGTGTGAGATAGAAGTGTAAAAATTATCATCAGAAGGACAATGGCTTAAGATGCTTTTTGTAAATGAGAATGGCATGTAGGAAACAACAATGTGCTTGCACTTAAGGGGCCAGTCAGAACTACAGATCCTTTATTCTCCAGCTTGCTGTTTTCAGCACTCTTTGGACATAAGCCACCCCAGAAAAAGAACTGGACACTTGGGTGAGAACAATAGTTGAGCTGTTCATGAAATGTCTCCTGCAACAGCCAGTCACAACCATCCCACAGCTCCACACTGCCCTCCAGGGAGGGCCATCAACAACGTTCCGACATTTCCCTCAGTTTACCTCTGACAGGAGATAATTCCTTGGGAGTAAACACATAAAGCGAGTAAGAAAAATATAGCTGACATAAACATGAAAATATTCATAAGATATTTCACGACATAAGAACAGTAAAAGATAAATTATAAAGATTAAATATTCCATGTGTTCTTATTCATGCTCAGATAACTGCTATCCAAATGCCTTTCAAGCATCATATAAAGGAAACAATAAACAATTTATGGGTAATAGTTCATAAATATATGCAGTACTGTATGTCCAATGGGCATAGATATTTCATTGTGTAAGACATGATTACCAGGTTTATGCATGATATGAAATGTGAGTTGTTTGCAGCTATTTAAAATCATTTTGGGACACAATAAACTGTTGCCAAGATATATCCCATTTAAATGTATCGCCCATCCCTGACTGTAGAGCATATTGTCTTGTGTTTATCAGAAGGGACACTTTTAAAATGCATTGAGAAACTCAATTGTTATCATTGTCTTAAAAAGACTACACCTTTGTATAGAGTTCTGTTAAAAGAAATCCTGCTGCTTATCATAAGCACGTACTTCCCCAAAGTTCCTGTTTTTTTAGAAGTTTTATTAATTGCAAATGTTGTTTACTAGAGGAAAACCGTGATTGAAGCTCTAAAACAAAGAGAATAGTTGTAACTTTAATCCTTTCAATAAGCCTTTGTTTCCCATTGACTAAAAACTTCCTAAAGGAAGCAGAGCTGCGAAAATCCAGGAAGGAATTAGATTTGCCAAATTCTGTTCCTACTTGGATTTAGATGCAAAGGCTTTGTTACTCATTGTACAAATGTTTGAGCAAAAAAAGAATGATCAATTACAAATACGCATTTTTGCCAAGGTTGAAAATTATTAATAGAAGAGCTTTCCCTATCACTGAATGCACACTATGAACTTACATAACTTAAAAAATAAATAATATATTCATTTTTTAGCCGCTGCTGCATATTTTCAGTGGATTTTTTTTTTCTGTTTTTGTTATCTAAGGGGAATTTGGACACTGGCCTGACAATCATGCAAGAACTAGGATAAGCAAACAAATACGGAAAGGAAAAATAAAATGCAACCCCTTACTTAAATTAAGCTTGCTTTGCAGCATCCAAAATAAGAGAAATCTTCAAAATCCCTTTCCATGACAACAAGTAATTGCATACTGGGAAGTGTACTATTGTGGCAATAAAGCTGAATTCCCTGAAGACCTTTCAGAGACACTACCAATTTGTTTTGTATTTTTTTCCACATGCTCCTTTTAACTCTGTACCACTTCATGCTCTCCAGGTTTTAACTAGCCAAACATGTAGAGACTAAGTAAATATATTCTCACTTATTCCATAAGCCAGAGGTCCTTTTAATTTCTTATCCTAAAATAACTTGAATGCAATTCCTATCTCCTTCACAGCAACATGCTGTGTATTTTAACTGTTCATTTCTTGATCAATAGTACACTGGAAGATTAAAGAATATTTGAGCCACCACTTTTGTAAAGGGCTACATAAGTATATACTATGGAGCTGACTACTATCAAGTTCTCGTGGTTTCAGTGGAAATGTTGTTTAGCATATTGTGGCACCCAGCTCTTAAGTGAAATCAGCACTGTATTTTAACAAAAGTATGTCAAAGGTTTGGCCCACCTTAGCTGTGTTGGAAAGGCTATGCTGAGAGTTTCAGTAGCCAACAGCGGGCAATGAAATGCTGTGGTTAACATCATATCCAGCCTCTGTGAACTGCTAGCTCAAACCATCCTAAAGAGACGCTGACTGGGTGTGATCTTTAGTGTAAGTCGAAGAAAATGTCTCTGGATTCCTAATGAGATGTATTTACAACTCTGCTATGGAGATGCCCATATAACATTTGTAACATGAATACATATATGACCAAATTTGGGAATAGCTTCAGTTTAGGGTATTACAGGTGCTAACACCTAAGTTTCAAAGATATATTGGATATCATTATTCACAGTGACTTAAAACTTGATCTAAGATTTTTCGGAAGGGCAGGGCAGGGCAGGTGGGAGAGGGGAGTGGAGGGGAGGGGAGGCGAGGCAAGGAGAAGGAGAAAAACCCCCCAGATTTCTGCATTCCACTTTTGATCACAACAGTTGACAACTCCCTCCCTCCCTTTAAGATGGAAAAGCCAATTTTAATTTAAGTTACAAACTGTTGACCAGGCCTCAGCTTGGCTTTGCAATTCACTATATGCCTGAGGGATAAATTATTTAGCATTAGCACATGGTATGTCATGTCTTGTTACTTAAATGGAATATGGCTTCCATCCAGCTGGACCCCCGGGGCCCCCCCGATTGGCTGCAGGTGATGTCATTTCCATTTGGTAATCCTCGGCAAAGGCCCAGGGGACAGTGCTGGCCGCCCGGCAGGTCCCCTGGCCCCTCCGCCTCCCACCCGGGCCCAGCACCGGCTTTGCTCCTACTTATCACTCTAAGGTTCACTGCAGGTACTGCCCCAATTACATGATTTTCAATAATAGTGCAATGAAACAGAAGGGGCAGCAGATGAGCTACATCATCTGCATGTAGTATTTTGCTTTCTTAACAGAAGATTTGTAATAAATTTAGTGAGACGGATATAGTAAAATAAATTTTTTGCTGCAGACCCGAATTAAATGGAGAATTTTGAGGGTTTTATTTAACCAAATATGAAATAATTAGTCAGTAATTCTTCCTAAAATTAATTTTTCTATTTTCAGTGTATTGTAAAATTTTTGTTCAAAGAACCCTGTTTCTGCACTGCAAGACAAAGGGATTCTGGACAAATTACCTGAGAGCATGAACTCTGGAAAAGGCTTCTTCTGAAAGTTGGGCAATGGAATAATTAGCTACAGTGCCCTTTAAGTTGCCATATTTTGTTTTCAGTTAATACCTTAATTATATTAAAAGGGTTTTTCCTTCAGAACCACCTTCAGCTTACTTGCCCCAGAGGAAATACTCATTATGCTATTCAACCATTGGAAGGCTCCCAGCGTAAAAATAAGGGTTACAGGGTTGGTTTGTTTTGATTGAATTTCGCAGCAAAGTCAGTGAAATGCTGAGAATTACAGAGCACTCTGTCGTACAGATGGTACTGTCTACTCCGCGGTGAGGCACAAGATTTGCATCTGTCTGTTAGTTAAGGTTCAGCAGCGGTTCTGCTCGGGCTTGTGTTCTAAGTGACAGGTAACAGAAAAGAAACAACTGACACGCTGTAAGAAATCCACATGGTTTTGGTACCGTTACGTTAGCATTTAAGTACACTACACGACACCCTGTGACCAGAACTTTGTTTCTTGTGGTGAGGAGGTACGAAAACTGACCGTGATTTGCCTTCTCTGTTACTGGATTGTAATTCTTTGCAGTAGTCTTTTGCATGAGAAGGACTTTGTGAAAGCTATGTGGTCTTATGGTGAAGTGCATAATTCTCTGAGACAGAGGCAGAAGGGGAACTTTGCAAGGGGATTCCCATGAGAAGAGATGCTGAACCAGTGCCGTACAAAGTGCTGTAAAACAAACAACGGTAGGACAGGAAACCAAGAGCTCTAATCGATACCACAAGAGGGATTAGTTAGTCAAATGTGAAAATTCAAAACTGCAATTTAAATCAGGACAGCTAACTCCTTCTTCTCGTCCTGCACAGAATAAACAACCTACGGCCATAGGATTCAGCAGCTGCTTGCAACTTTGATTTCTGTCATTTGAAAGTTGGCACCTGCAGCAAGCCCCGGCCTCAATACTGTAGCATTGATTTAAGCACCCAGCTGCAGGGAAACACCTGGATTTGCACTGATGTTCATTCTCCCCAAATCACCAGATCTACTTTAGGTTTTAGGTAATAACAGCGGGATTGGCAGGGGAACAGGAGACTAAACTGCTATCAGGATACAGAATCATAGAATTGTCTAGGTTGGAAAAGACCTTTAAGATCATCGAGTCCAATCACCAACCTAACCCTGACAAAAACCATCACTAAACCATATCCCTCAGCGCTACATCTACCCGTCTTTTAAATACCCCCAGGGATGATTCCACCACTTCCCTGGGCAGCCTGTTCCAATGCTTGACAACCCTTTCTGTGAAGAAATTTTTCCTAATATCCGATCTAAACCTCCCCTGGCAGAACTTGAGGCAATTCCCTCTTGTCCTATCACTTGTTACTTGGAAGAAGAGACTGACCTCCACCTCCCTACACCTTCCTTTCAGGCAGTTGCAGAGAGGGATAGGGTCTCCCCTCAGCCTCCTTTTCTCAAGCCTAAAACAACCCCAGCTCCCTCAGCCCCTCTTCGTAAGACTTGTGCACCAGACCCCTCACCAGCTCCATTGCCCTTCTCTGGACACCCTCCAGCACCTCAATGTCTTTCTTGTAGTGAGGGGCCCAAAACTGGACACAGCACTCGAGGTGGGGCCTCACCAGTGCCGAGTACAGGGGGACCATCACTTCCCTGTAAGGATAAGCACCGGCAAGCCAAGTTTGCTGGCGAGATAGAACGCAAGTGCACTTTGGTTGGGCTACCATGCTGAGCCAAGCACATTAGCCACATCGCAGTCCAACATGTTACCTCAGGCCGTAACGTGCTGGACTGCAAAGAGGGGTGAGCTGGTACCAAACCCACCCGCGGCCCAGCCCAGCACACCTCCGCCGCGGCACGGCAGCCTTCCCCTCCGCGGCAGGGCAGGGCTGGAGGCGCTGAGCCTC
>VYZM01005836.1:228873-242571 GCA_013398915.1 Dromas ardeola
GGAGGGAGGGAGGCGGCGGGCGCGGCGTCGAGACTGGCCGTGCCGAGAGGGGGAAGGGGCAGGATCCGGCCTTGCGCGGGCTTGGAGCCGCCCGAGGGGCCGGCGCTGAGGGGACAGGCGGCAGCGGGGCCCTGCGGAGTGGGGAGGCCCGGCCTGAGGGTTGGGGGGGTGTTGGCCGGGCCCGAGGGCAGACCTGCCTTTTGCTATTGCCCTGCCTGTCCACCTCCCCCCTTCGCCGGGCCCGGTCAGTCCGTGATTCACTGAAGAAAGTTCTCAGCCCCTCTCCGGTCACACAGCGCCTGCGGAGCCCCGCTGAAGTGCCAGCTCCGCGTGTGCAGGTGGAGGAGGCCCTGCCTGAGCGATGAGAAACGGCACAGGCCTGTCGCCGACCCCTTTTCCTGTGTCAGTCCCCTACAGAAACATCTGGGCAGCTGCTCCACAGCAGGCCACTTCTGCAGGGGCACCAGTGGCTCTTGCTGGCCCATCAGGTGTGTCTGTCTTGCACTTGAAGATCACAGATCCATGCTGAAAAATTTTAGGCCAATATTTCTTCAAGAAACAGAAAGTATTAATGATGAGCATCAGTTTTGCTTGCTGCTGAAAGGCCAAAAATGCATCAGCAGTAAGTGATTCTGAGTATAGGTGGCTTCCGTAAAATTATACATAGGCCACGATTCATCAAAAGCAAAGGAACAAAGACACACCCTCCCCCTCCCAAAATAAAGTATTTAGAATTAACTTAGGTTCATATATTGAATAGAATAAAATAAATAAACCAAAGCTTTTTTACTTGGAAATGAGTTGGCTTAGTTGGGAAACCAGAATTGTGATCTTTTTTTGGATGAAAAGGCCGCATCCCCCTGTGTCTTAACCTAACAGATTGTGTTTGTAATCAGTCAAGTGATCTGGTGGATTTCTTAGTGTGCCTCAATATGGGAAGGAAATACTTAGCAATGGATCTACTTCTGTAGGTCTCAATTTTTTTTTTCAGTAGGCTCTTTATAGAGGTACACAAACTACTGTGTTGCAAATAACGATCCTAATGCATGTTTGCTGTTGGAATTTTTTTTTTCCTTACAGGGTACATTGTAAGAAGATACACAGTCTCACTTGTGTATCTCTAAGAGTCTAAACCACAATTTCTTGACTTTAATATTATAGCTAATTGTTTTATATTACCTCAGTTAACTCTGTAATGATTTCGTTCATCTTTTTGTATGTGCTTCTTTGATATATGTTTCTCACCTCCATTTTAGGATTATGCTAAGGAAAGATATGGAGTGTCACCAATGATACAATCCCAAGAGAAACCAGGTCAGTTAAAAAACAAAAAAAAGTTTTTTAAAAAATGGGGGGAAAAAAACGAAGGAAAAAAGAAGTATATGATATCTTCAGTACTTGTTTGAGAAATCATTTACCAAACTTTTTCATTCAAATCCTGCTGCCATTCGTTCCCTTTATTTGAATACGCTTGGCAGTCATGAGGCTGCATTTGGAGTGCTGTGTCCAGTTTTGGGCTCTCCAGTGCAAGGAAGACATTAACATTTTGGTGTCGGTCCAATGGAGAGCTACCAAATTGGTCAGGGGACTGGAGCACAGGATCTCTGAGGAGAGGCTGAGGGAGCTGGGCTTGTTCAGCCTGGAGAAGAGGAAGCTGGGAGGTAATCTTACTACAGGTTAAAGGTACTTAATGAAAGGGTGTAGAGAAGATAAAGCGAGACTCTTGAAGGTGTGTGGTAATTGGACAGGAAGTCATGGGCACAAGGTGGAACACAGGAAATTCTGATGAGATAGAAGGAAAAAAAATCATGAGTGTGGTTGGATATTGGAGCTGGGTCCAGAGAGGTTATCGAATCTCAGTCTTTGCCCTTGCCTGGACCACGCCCTACACGGCCTGTCAATTTCTGTCTCTGTCCATCATTGCAGGCTTGACTTTTTGGATTAAATTATTATTATTTATAATGTACTGAGTCCTGAGATGTCAAGATTTTTTCTTTGGTTGGAGTAAGTTCTGCTATGGCTTGCTTCTGCAGGTCTCTCTCTCTGGGTAGGATATCTGTCTGCTTTTGCAGCCTTCATTACTCCTGCATATAAGCACCAAATCCATTAATATTATATATGAATATTTATGGATTTTATCATTATTTACACCACTGCGGATTCGGGAAATCCTCATTTTCTACTGATAGGGAATTGGGATTCAGAAAGACTTGTCAGCTAGAGAACAATCTCCCAGGCCAACATCCCAAGAAATATTAATCTTCATATTATTCAGTGCATGAAACAGGAACGAGGGAAGGTAATAGACTGGCTTCTTGTAACTACTTCATAGTGAAATGTAAAAAAGGAACATCATCTGTGATAAGGTGATTTTTTTCTCGTCTGAATGGTTGTTTTGGTTGATCTCCCTTAGGAAGGGAAATGCAGAATGTAGTGAAAAGGGGGAGCCACAAAAGCAATCATAGGTGGAAACCAACTGAAGGGGAACATTATGTCAAGAATGTAACAGGACAAGAAAATCACTAGAGACTTTATTAACAGTCATTATTGAATAAAATACATACTAACTGTCAAAGAAAGGGAACTAAAGCTGAAATCACATTGTAAGCTTGCCCAGCTGCTGGCTGCTGTGGTCTGCCTCTTCCTGATGCTGGGTCGTCTGCTGATCCATTTCAACATGCTAATAATAACAACTTGTTTAGCCGGTTTAGCAAAGTGAAAGAAGTTGGCTACAGGTCTGATGACTGCTGGAAGGGTCAGGAACACAGCCATCCATAGTTATGTGTAACCACGTAACAATCCATAAATTGGTCTGCAGCCATAGAATCAGAATCGTTTAGATTGGAAAAGACGTTTAAGATCATCAAGTCCAACCATCAACCTAGCACTGCTGAGTCCACCACTAAACCATGTCCCTCAGCACTACATCTACCCGTCTTTTAAATACCTCCAGGGATGGGGACTCAGCCACTTCCCTGGACGGCCTGTTCCAATGCTTGACAACACTTTTGGTGAAGAAATTTTTCCTAATATCCAATCTAAACCTTCCCTGGCACAACCTGAGGCCATTTCCTCTTGTCCTATCACTTGTTACTTGGCAGAAGACCCCGACCCCTACCTCTCTACAGCTTGCTTTCAGGTAGTTGTAGAAAGTGGTAAGGTCTCCCCTCAGCCTCCTTTTCTTGAGCCTAAACAACCCCAGTTCCCGCAGCCACTCATCATAAGACCTGTGCTCTAGACCTTCACTTCACCAGCTCTTTGTTGCCCTTCTGTTGACATGCGCCAGCACCTTAATGTCTTTCTTGTAGTGAGGGGCCCAAAACTGAACACAGTATTCAAGGTGCAGTGTCACCAGTGCTGAGTACAGGGAGATGATCCCTGCCCTAGTCCTGTTGGCCGCACTATTCCTGATACAAGCCACGAGGAGAAGCAGTCGCAACCTAAAAGGTACAATATTAAGAAAAATTTAACTTCTCCAAGTTAGCATCTGACCGGTTAACCTGCACTGCTCACTGCAGGCTGAAAGATTGCCCTGTTGGATCTCCTCTTCCTGCACTCTTCTGTGTTCTCTTTCTGGCTCACTAGAATTTCTGCAAGCTGTGTTTCCTCTGCCAGTTCCGTACCCCATAGCAAACAACTGTGTGGGAGACCCAAGCTGGCAGATTGAGGTGGTGGATCAAATTCTGTTCTGATGGAGAAAGTCTATGCTGCCAACTGTCTTGTATTCAAAAGAAATACTCAAAAGTACTGTGGAGAAAAAAAAAAAATGTTGAGAAGCAAAATGGTGAAAGCCCCGAGAAATTATATGAAAAAGGCTGAGTGCTGTATTTAGATCTGTTGTCCCCTTGACCCTCGATCCTTTTTTAAAAAAAGTCTCAGCCAGTGTATGGACAAGATTGAGTAGGTTTTCCATTGGGCTTAAAATACAACCTACAACACTCCTGCTGTTCCGTTTTTTAGAAGATGGTTGTCCAGAACACCAAAATTAGGTAACAAAAACTGAAATGCCTATGATCAGCCTAGTCCCTTCCTCGAGACTAATGCCCTCTTATTTAAAGTTTCAGTAGTTCCTGCCAGGGAGGGCTCTTATCAAAGGACTCACGGGAGGGTGAAGTCATCACTCGGCATCAGTAGCATCTGCTTTTCCCCAAAGTATTCTGCTTGCATTGAGTGTCTTGGAGGAACTACTGCTTGGGGCAGGGGGTGGTGGGGAAGCACAAATGCGGGTGTTCCCATCTGTCTGTAGTGTATTAATTTTGTTTGTTTCTGAAGTCTGTATGGGTACGTGCCATTTCTAAGTCTGAATAATGAATTGTGGTATGACATGTGCAGATCCACATACCGTCTGGTAACTGGAGCCAACAGACAATACAGACAGCACAGACGTGGGTAGGAGCTCAGTTGGACGTCTACAGCATTGTTGCTTTTAGGCTTGCTTTAGTAGCTGCAGTGTCCTGAGGACACTGTCTGGACGTGGGAAGTTAAAAAACTTAGAGTGATCAGAACAAATTATTCTCCCTTTCCAAGGGATAGGCTTATTGTCCTTTTGCCATACTCGTAGATTCTTGTTCCTCTGCAGACAAATTAAAACTCTTTTTACATGTTCACAAAGTTGTTGTATAGATGCTCCACGCTGCTCTGCTGATCTCACGCACACCTGTGCCTTCATTCTTGGCCCACTTCAGTCTTTCTTCTGCTAATGCTGGCTGCCCTGGCTATCTGATGTTCTCACTTCCAGTTACCTCATGTCTTACAGTCCTTCCTGCCTGCTTGAGGCTATGATTGCTAGTAAAACTCTATTTGCTTTTCCCTCTTTCTCCCTTCAGCCCCATTACTTTCATCTCCCCTCCCTGGAAGCTGCTTTCATTTTATACTGCTTTTGGCATTCAGCTTTTTTTATTAAACTTATCTTCTCTTTTTCAAATTTATCCAACATTGTAAAGATGCTGGCACCTTACAGAGACAGCAGAAATATTGATCATACTGTTCAAAACTCCATGATGCAAGATAAATGAACTCAGTAAACAGGCTGATGTGACAGGCGGGGAATGGAGGTCTGGGGGTGGAAAAGTGATTTTGTCTTGCATAACCCACACGGCTTTTTGGGTTTTTATCCTCTCTTCCCATGTTTAGAAGAGGTTTGACTTCTGAGAGAAAGATAATGATATTTAGTATGTTGAAAAGAAGAGATTGTGCTATACATGAAGATAACAAAAAAATACAGTTTCCCCTTAAACATGATTCAAAATGGCAATGAAGGTGAGATAGCATGAGTATTGAATTGGGGCTGGAAGTGTAATTTCAGACATAACAGAGTGTTTCGTTTGAACTTTGTTTAAAATCTGTGTTCCCTTTTCTTCGCTGCAACTGTAGCACAGTTTAAAACATCTTTTATTTTTGCATTATTTAATTGTCTATGTTTACGTGGCACGAAGATAGAAAATGTAAGTATAGCTTGCATTTGTGAAAGAACAAGTAGGTGGTAGTCTGAAGAACATGGTGGGAGGACCTTAAAGGTGAGAGCAAGAAGCTTAATTTTTATCATGGAAGAGAGAGAAATGAACTGAAAGGAACTCCAGGCGAAATGGTATGTGAGAGTACAGAGGGAAGATTTGAGCTACAGTGTGTTGGCTGAACATGAGAAAATGAGTGTCAAACGATTGCTTACACTAACAAATGTAGACATTATTATGAACTACTGGCATTTTAGAAATGAGAGGAAAAGAAGACTAGATTTGGGAAGTGTTGAAGGAGGGAAATGAAGTCATGTAACAGTTGCTACGTCTAGCTCTCTTCAGTGGAGCACATGGACAGGACCAGAGGAAACTGGCACAAACAGAAACACAGGAGGTTCCCTCTGAACATCAGGAAGCATTTTTTTACTGTGAAGGTGACCAAGCACTGGCACAGGTGGCCCAGAGAGGCTGTGGAGTCTCCCTCCGTGGAGATATTAAAAAAACATCAGAACGTGATCTTGGACAACTGGCTCTAGGTGGCCCTGCTTGAGTAGGGCCTTGGACCAGATCACTTGCAGAGGTCCCTTCCAACTTCAGCCATTCTGTGATCTGCTGTTGGAAAAAATGACTTTATAATGTCTCTTTTTGGATATTGTTTTATTACCCTTTTCGTGAAAGGTGAAATAGTTTTCAATAATTCATACCATATAAAAATTTTTGTGTTAAAGGTGTCTTGTTTAGTCTTGATGAAACACGAACCATTCTGTATCCAAAAGAGACTTAAAAATATTTATCTAATGCAGATGGTTCCTGAAACACTAAGGATCCATAAATAGGGTAACACTTCATTCTGTCTTTATGCTTGTGCCTGTGCCTGGAAAATGTTTCAACTTTCTAACAATGCAGTTTTAAGTTGACTGAGGTAATTTTAACCGTCTGAATATCAAACTCTTAGAAATGCTAAAGCTTATGGGTTGTGCTGGTTGTATGTTTCCTATAGTACTATACTGATAAAGTTTGAACATCAGAAGTTGCTGGCAAGTGATAACATCTTTATTCCCCTTTCTCCCTTCCCCAGTGCGCGCGCACGCACACGCACACACACACATATATTTTATTATTATACTTGAGTCAGTTTCCTATCACGCTTCTCCATGCACTTTCATTCTATTCTGGTTTTGATGTGTGTCTGTGAAGAAAAAACTACATTGCCCTGAGCATAAGCTAATAAACATTTTCAACCCCCTAAAATTCCCAGTGCCAAATAATAGGCTTGCAGGGCAAGCTGTGACTGGTATTCAGAGACAGAGGGAAGGAGTCCAGAACAGCAGATGGTAACCTGGGGTAGGCAAACTTGGGAAAAGTTCTGGCAGGAAAAGTCTAGAGCGAAAGTGTCTTAGTAAATTTAATGTTATTTTGGAAATGGGAGAAGTCTGTGATGAAAGGCAGAGAGAGTGAATTTGCTTGTGTTATCTATCATAGAATCACAGAATAGAATCAGAGAATATCTCGAGTTGGAAGAGATTCATAAGGATCAGTATCTCCCTTGAAGATTTTTTTTTTTTGCCTAATAAGCAGTGTTTTTAACCACATGCGAACTGTAAATGAGTACGTGTAGCTGTTAGAACTGCTGAGGTTCTGTGCAGTGCTGTGTATACCCTGTAATTGATTTGTAGATGTTACAAGAAATGTTTCTTATGTTGCGTGGTTTGAGACCATGCAAAAATACAGTTGGCCAAAAATCTACAGAAAAATACAATTAAACAAGTACATTTCAAGGAATAGTGGCATGCAGCCAGCATATTGGTGGTTCATAATGGTTGTATACAATTTTTAAAGTCCTGATTTATTTAAAAATATTTTCCTTGGTAATTTTTATTTTTTCCTTTACTATCCAAAATCTGTCCTTTCCAAACCATGCATTCCTATTGTTACTTAGCTTTCTTGTGTACTTTGAAGGGTTCTTTCTGATGAATTCTGGCTCCTACAATGACAGTAGTTCCTGATCAGGTTGTCAAAGAGATTCTCTTTTAAAATAAATTTTACTGGTTTTAGACAGTAATACTCTTGTTGCTCCAAAATGCTATCATTTTTATGTTTCTAATGCACATTTATTTGTGGTTTCTTTCTCTTCTTTGTTTTAAATAATTATTTTACAGTGATATTCACCCTACTTAAGTAGATACCTCTGAGCCTTTGTTTTCATGTGTTCAACATACCAACTTTCACGTTGCACAATGGAGCAGGGCAGACATCCCTTAGCTATCAGAAATTCAGACTAGTAAGTGCAGGTAGTACAGTGCAGCATAGTGAAGTCCTATCAAAAATAGTGTAGTCATGCTGGGTTCTGCCATCCGTGAACTACAGTAAGTCTCGCTTTTGTTTTAGTGCAGTTTGACCCTGCTATATAAGTCAAACAATAAGCTTGAACCAATTTAAAACTACTTGATCAAATACAATTCACTGAGAAGGGAAATAGGATCTTGCGTTTTTTCAGTAGCTCTGTTATGCTGTAGATACAAAACCTAATGTTTTGGCTTTATTATAAATTTTAGCAATCATAGAAAATGTATTTGGAGTTCAAAGTGAAAAATGTTTTGCTTCAAAAAAATCAAAACCATTTTAAAATGTGTTCTTTTTTCTATAATTCAGATAGAGTTTTGATTCGAATAAAAGACTTGACAGTGGAGAAGGCTGATGAAGTGGTCTGGGTGCGTGGCAGAATTCATACAAGCAGAGCTAAAGGTGAGATGCCTCCAGGGTTTTTATTTTTATTTCCTTGTATTGTTAGTATGACCGGAATGTTTATTTTGGCTTCATGACCTGTTAGTTATGTCTTGCATACATACTTACTAAAAGAAAACTTTGCCACCTGATTACTCAGTGTTCACTTTGACTGGTTATTTTCTCTTTTTTCCACCTCTTTTCCCAAGGGGCGAAAAGGAAATTTTGTTTTCAGTTGAGCGGGAATTGGGTATTACTATTACATTGTAGCAAAAGTGAATTTTGGTTTTATCATATTACTAAATAATGTGTGGACAATTGTAAATAATAGGAATTTTAAAATACTATAGTCATTCTCCTTTGAGCATTAATGGTTGTGAGATAAAGCTTCTACTGTAAAATGTACTTCTATTATAAATGTATCAGTTGTCAGGCCATATTTATTCTGCTGAGTATGAATATTTTGACTGTACCTTTTCTTCGACAGGAAACAAAAATCTGTGTTAAAATTTCAAAATTTTTACATCCAGTTACCAGTATCTGATTATATAAATTCGAACTTAAAATAAGAAACATATCTTTCTTTAACAAGACAAAGGGAAAATCCTTTTATAGGTTCTCAGTAGTGTGGGCTGTCATACTTGGCTGTCTGACAGCCAAATTTCTTCCCTGGAATCAGAAGTTCTCTCTGGAGATCAGTTTGCCATATGCAAACTTAAATAGGCTTTGGCCTTTTCAGTTGACATCAGCTACTGACAACTGTTGTACTGGTTTCAGTTGTGTTTGGCAGCTCTGCAGTGAGATATAAATACTTTGTCTTCCCAAGAATTGAAAGAAAAGAGCATAAAGAAATTATCTTCACAAATGAAATTTAACAGTAGTCTTAGAATTGGGAATAATGCAAATTAGGGGTGAGAATCCAGTACAGAATATTGTCACAGATAGCAGATTCATTCCTCTTTTTGAGGCTTTTCTTAAAAAACTTCCCTCTTAATGAGTGTCTGTACTGCAGTCAGTAAAACAAAGAACTGCATGTAAATATATACATGTAATGCACATTTTGATTTGTATTAGAATCTTGAAATTTAAGGAGCCCTCTGTGATTTCCTCAGTAGTTCTGTAGTGTCTTACATGGAAGTCTCTCTTTGCTATGTATAGAAATTGTCAACCCCAAAAACTGTGAAAGCCTTTGTCATTAGAACTTGAAGTTGTTCAGACAGGAGACACTCTATGTAATTCAAATGTTACTATCAGTATACAAGTAAGGATATCCTTATGGCATTTTCTTTTGCAATTGTAGGAAGAGTTCAGACTATTAAGAGAATTTAGTATATTAAAGACAGGTGTCTATGCAGACTTTTAAAAAACATAAAGTTCCATTGTTGTTTATTACTATCTCTGTATTGCATTTATGCATGATATTTTGCATGACATATGCATTTACTTCAATCAAAGTAACATATATGTAACATGGCAGTATTAACTTACAAGAAGCCATTTGTCATCCTTCACCTTTGACCTCAGGAAAGACTATTCTTTCTAATGAAATCACACTGCTTTTTTTCAAAACTCTTTCAACACAACCTGAAGAATGAAAGCAAAAGGAGTTGATGATGGGCATGACGTGTTCTCAATTTATTGATCGTGCTTTTTGTTTCCTCTTGGTCTGACAACACAGAGCAATTCTGACATTCAGGGAATGCTGCTAGGGAATGCCATATGTTTGTTTACTTAAGCTTTGGGGGAAAGAATCTTACAAGAAAAGCAAATATTTCAGAGTAAAAAGTAGTATTAGCCTTTCCCACACACATCGTGGCGTTATTCCTACCATTATGGAACGGAAAGTCTTGCAGGAAACAGGAAAATCTTACACAAAAATAGCTTTAGTTTTTCTCAGAAGCTCGAATATGACTCCCAAATAACCAACATATCCTTTATTTAACCCTGTCTAGTTCTGACCAATAAACCAAAAAACCGCGAATGTGAACAACTGGAGCATCCAGCTGTCTCATATAGCAAGCCACTCATGAAGCCTGATGGAAATAACTGAAGGATGTGTAAAGAATGGGGTGTTGGGAATTTCTGTGGGTTGTACTGAAATTAAAGTGCTTGGGGCCCTGTGGTTTTTATCATAGATTGAATAAATGTTATTTCTGCCTTATTTTAAAGCCAGCCTGAGCTACTGATCATGTTTATCATTGAAAAGCAGTTGGGAAATCAGTCTGGGCTCTGCCAGGCAGCTGGGACTTGCACAGTATGTTAGCCCTGAATTTGTTTTTGGTTTATGAATGCAAAGGTTTATAAAACATCAAAATAGTATGTCTGAAAATAAGAGTACCACCAAGAGCAAGTTAAATACTGGACCAAATTTTATAATAAGCCATAGAAAGTTTTCTCGTTGCTGTCAGGTGTCTAACTAGCAATATATTAATTTATATGACCAAACATTTTTTACTCTTTATACAAATTCCTTCCTTACATCCTTTTCTGTCATAAGGTCTTACGTCATCTGGTACTTACATCTAAGAAAGGAAATGGATTCCTGTTTGGTTTTATGTGCTTACTTTTGATGGGATTCTCTGTGTGGTGTCTTCTCTTATTTATTCAGTGGCTAAAAGTTCCTTCCATTAGACTGAGTCAGACCTTTTTAACCAAATTTCTTTTGAAACTTTTCATCTTTTTAGGCATTTTTGTGGAACACAGTATTGGTTTGTTTTATAAAAACTTAAGAGTAGTTTACTGTTGAACGTGAGTAAAGTTGGTCTTATGCTTTTCACTCAAATACCATGGCAATATTTTGAAACACACGGAGAACATGCCATAATCCACATTTTTTTCTCACTCTCATGCTTCCTTTTTTCCATCTCTTGATCTGGAAAGGCATCTAATCATGAACTAGATTTGATTAAGGCTTGTCTTTTTGGTACTTTATTTTGCACGCCTTCAGCTCTTTTGGGAAAAGTTCTGTTTCCTCCTACAGTCTTTGTAACTGTGATATTTTAACTGTTCCTATCAGTGAGGTTTGTTTGATCACTTATCTTCTGTGTGATTAGAAATGGTTATATTCCACAAAACATCCTCTTTCCTCATGAAAACAACTACTTTTACTCATGACAGAAAGATTTGAGTCCTTTTATGATGCAGATACTGATCAGACTTCAAGTGTTTGGGATTAAGAACAACTGCCAAACTTTTGTTTCTGATTAGTGTGATAGCAGGTCCCTCCATTTATTTTATTATCTTCTCCTTAAATATATACTAGTTGAGTGACATTGTAGCTGTCTTCAGCTGTGTGGTTTTTGTTTGAACACTTAATACATCATTGCTGAAACTTCAGTCCTATTTTGCTAAATTATTTGTGACGGAAATTATGGAGACAAATGCTATTTTCTAGGTGTCATGGTTTAGCCCCAGCCGGCAACTAAGCACCACACAACCGCTTACTCACTCCCCACCAGTGGGGTGGAGGAGAGAATTCGAAGGGTAAAAGTGAGAAAACTCATGGGTTGAGATAAAGACAGTTTAATAGGTAAAGCAAAAGCCGCACACGCAAGCAAAGCAAAGCAAGGAATTCATTCACCACTTCCCATCATCAGGCAGGTGTTAAACCAGCTCAAGGAAAGCAGGGCTCCATCACGCGTAATGGTTACTTGGGAAGACAAAACGCCCTAACTCTGAACGCCCCCCACCCCGCCCCCCCTTCCTTCTTCTTCCCCAGCTTTATATACTGAGCATGATGTCCTATGGTATGGAATATCCCTTTGGTCAGTTGGGGTCAGCCGTCCTGGCTGTGTCTCCTCCCAACTTGTGCCTCCCCCAGGCTGCTCGCTGGTGGGGCGGTGTGAGGAGCAGAAAAGGCCTTGACTCTGTGCAAATATTGCCCTGCTGGGCAATAATGAGAACATCCCTGTGTTATCAACACTGTTTCTAGCACAAATCCAAAACATAGCCCCATACTTGCTACTATGAAGAAAATTAACTCTACCCCAGCCAAAACGAGCATGCTAGGAAATACTCTGTCAAACCACATTGTAAGTAAGAAATGTTGAGATGTCAAAGATACGCCTAGCTTCTCCAAAGAAACTTAGCATATTGTGTCCTATGGAAAAATTGTACTTTGTTGACTTGATGGATCTGAAACACAGACATGTATACCACTGAAGGCTCTATCTAATATCTGAAGCCTGTACTTTTCTAATTTAAATTTGTGGCTTAATGTTTGCCTGCAAGAAATACATACACTCATACCGTATTAGCTTCTTTACTTAGATATCGCAGCCTCTGGAATACAGAAATAGTTGTACTCTGCTTTCTGAAAATTTGGAATTAATTTTGTTGCATTTCTGAAATCACAATCATAGGACAAGGTTAGTTATTTCCAACAATTGCAATGTTAATTTTTAATAATATTTTGTAGTAGCTTTATATGTTTGCTTTTCTTTCCATCAGATGTGTGTCAAATGTTCTGCATTTATTTTCTGATAGTGTTTAAATTATCTGCAGCTATGTGTCAGGAATGGAAATCTACATAATTACAAATGACAACTGCAACTGGCTTTTTAGTGTCAGTGTTCAAGTGAGATATATGTTGATTTTAATGTTTTATAATCTAAGTCAGCAATAACTGGGAAATAGCTACCTATAACAAAGCTTCTGGCTTCTTCCTATTCTCACCATTTTAATGGAAATGTTATGAGTCAGAACTTGGAATTAAAATGGTATTGATGCATTTTATCAGATACTGGTACAACAATGAAGTGGTTTTTGTTAATTTCTCTCTCTGAGGAAGAAGTGTTTAAAATCACTGTTATTTCCTTAAATCGAAGTTAAGGAGTAAATGATTGTTAGAGATGTGAGGAAAAATATAAAGTGATTATAACTGTCAGCTAAACAGATTAGAAAGAGCTTTGTTGACTTGGAAATACCCATTTTAAAAGTCAACAAAGTGCATTATGTTCTTTGTAAATTATTATTAATTCCTATTAACTTCTTTTTCCCTAAGCTGTTCGTGAATAAATTGCTCTTACAGGAATTTTTACTTGGGTCTTTTAGGTTCTTGTCATTCACCAGAATCAATACTCCTTTTGTTCCTCTTCATTTTGAATGTGTGGTGTATTATAGAATGAGCATTGTTGATTTAGTCCCTGTGGTGCAAAATCAAGCCTGTTTCTCTCAGAGCAGCTTTGCAAAGTGAACTCTACAGCTTTAATTTGAGAAGATGAGAAAAAACTTCTTTTAAAATAATGTAGACTTGAGGTAGTTGTGAGCAAAGCAACAAGGAAAAGTACGATTTTCTTCTTGCAGTTGAAGAATAATAGATATTTTAAAAGTTAATATTTCTAGTTTCTGTTTTGTCTAGCTATTATTTATGGTGGAAGGCTTACTGTTTTTTTTAGAAAATGTCCATTCACATATTTATAGATGTAAGGCAGAATTACTTGATTTATCTCAGTGGTTGGGGGTGTGTGTGTGTACATGTGGAGCTGACTAGTTTGATGTAGCTATTTGGGGGCGGGGG